>SNQJ01S0075522.1:45526-62319 GCA_010110895.2 Picea sitchensis
TAAACCTGTGGGCACACCTATGGTTATTGGATGCAAATTAAGCAAGGATGATGACTCACCTGATGTTGATTAGAGTTCATATAGGTCAATGATAGGCAGCCTGTTGTACATCACAGCATCTCGCCCATACATAATGCATGCTGTTGGAATGGTAGGAAGATATCAATCTGCACCTAAACAGAGTCATTTACTAGCTGTCAAAAGGATATTCGGGTATTTGAAAGAAACAATGACTTATGGTCTGTGGTATCCCAGAAATCAGAATTTTCAGTTAACTATTTATTCAGATGCAGATTGGGCAAACTGTGTTGATGAGAGAAAAAACACCAGTGGAGGAGCATTCTTCCTGGGTGACTCATTAGTAGCATGGCTTAGTAAAAAACAAAGTTCCATTTCTTTATCGACTAAAGAGGCAGAGTACATTGCTGCTGCTACCTGTTGCACTCAGGTATTATGGATGATTCAGACACTTGCAGACTTGGAGGTAAAATACGCTGCACCGATCCCAATTCATTGTGATAACACTAGTGCCATCAGTGTGTTCAAGAATCCTGTATTCCACTCCAAGACCAAGCATATTCCCATAAAATACCATTTTCTGAGAGAGCAGGTCACCAATCAGGTTGTTCAGGTCCATTACATTTCAACCACAGAACAAATTGCAGACATCTTTACTAAACCCCTAGCCAAGACACCATTTGAATATCTTCGACAGAAGCTGGGTGTCATCCCGTCTCACACCTAAGAGAGTCCATCCTGTTAGGGGGAGTTTTATATTGATTGAATATCTGATACCTCCTAAAATTACTGCAACAGCTCAGGGGGAGCATGTTTTCTTTGACATTGATGTCAAAGGGGGAGAAAAAGGAGTGGTTTGGACTGGATGCTACAGTTGGAGGTCCAAACAGATTAGTACAGTCGTTCAGTGTTGCCATCAATGCCAAAGGGGGAGATTGTTGGCATGTTTACAGGCAGGTATTCTTGTCATTGATGGCAAGATCAGAGTATGCAGCGATGGCAAAACATGGACAACGTAAGCTCAGAAGAGATAGTGCATAGGTGCACGAAGAGTGCAAGAGTGTGCTTGTTTATTTGATGGCAAACCGACAAGCAAGGAAGAACAACAGTGATCGAAAGGCAAGATCGAAGCATTGACTCGACTCCATTTCGGAGTATCGGATACTGGGATTTCGGATACCGAGAGATGGAGATGTCAAGAATTCTCACTACAGGAGTCCCAAAGTTGCGAAGTGCGAAAAGCCGAAAAGATGATCCGACTCCATTTCGGAGTATCGGATACCGAGAGATTGAGAAGTCAAGAGTTGAGACTCTTCAACACAGGAGTCCCGGAGTTGCGAAATCCGAAATCCCGAAATCCTGAAAGAGGCACATCAACAAAGAGTTTCATAGACCGGGAAATAACTCCATTTCAGAGTCCCGGATATCGGGAGTTGAAGTGTCGAAACACTTCACCACAGGAGTGTCGAAATTCCGAATCGCAAAAATGCGAAACAAGGAAATACCGGATCTTTGATTCTACTCCATTTCGGAACTCTGGATACCGGGAGTTGGAGGAGTTAAGCGCCGAGACTCTTCACCACCGGAGTCCCGAAAAGGCAAAATGCGAAATGCCGAAATACATTTGATCTGACTCCATTTCAGAGTTTTGGATGCCGGGAGTTGGAAGAGTCAAGATTCTTCATCATCAGGAGTCCCAGAATCGCGAAATGCAAAACGTCGAAATCTCGGAAGAAGAAAGTGAATGTGGTAGACCACGTCAAAAAGGACAGGTGGAAGACTATGATACGTGGCATGATCAGACAACGACAAGTGTCAAGTTGATTTGGCATTTCAGGCCACTGGAATTCACAATTCTGAGTGACACGTGGCAGCCACTCGGGTCACGACACGTCATCGAATGACGCAAGACTGACCTCACTCCGAGAGTTTTTGCTTTGGGATTTTTAACTCCATCATTCCCCCAAAGTCCCGAAGGATAAAGTCCTGGGGCAGAGGATAGCCGTCCGATCACCACGGAATGTGGACCGTTGATCTGGAGATCGAAGAGCTGTAGAGAAGAGCTCGAATCGGCAAGCTCCATTTCGGAATTTCGGGGACCGCAACTTGGAGAGTCGAGATACCTTGCAACAAGAATTCGCGACATGCGAAATCGCGAAATGCCAAAATACGAAATGCCGAAATGATCGAAGCTAGTCCAGCTAAGCTCCATGTCGGAGTTTCAGGGACCGTGACTTGGAGAGTTGAGATGCCACACAATAGAAGTCCCAAAGTGTCGAAACGCGAAATTGCGAAATGCAGTGTTGAATAAGGCTTGGTCACCACCGGTGATCACATCGTCGAAGAGTTGTAGAGAAGAGCTCGAAGAGATAAGCTCCTTTTTCGGAGATTCGGGGATCGAGAGTTGGAAGAGTCAGAGTGACTCACAACAAATTCGCGAAACACGAAATTGCGAAATGGAGTTTTGAATAAAACTGTGGTCACAACCAGTGGTCACATCTGCAGAAGATGGAGGAAGGAGGTAGTGTAACCAAGCTCCATTTCAGGGTTTGCTACTTGGAGTGTCGAGACACTTGATCACACGAATGCCGAATTGCCATATGCCGAAATGCCGAAACGACGAAATGAACGTAAGATTCAATGAAGTCAATTCAATGGTGTAGATGTATTTGAATAAGATCGGAGGGCCACTGTTGCACTTCAGAGTGTAACTGCTAGAAACGACTGATAGTTTCTACCAGAGGACTCGAAGAGACTTCTGTGTGATTGCTAGAGAAGTTGAAGAGTCTCAAGGAATTTGCCAGTGGAATGAAGACTGTTCGTAGAGGCAATTGACAGACAGATCTATCTGTCAGAGAAGCTGAAGATTTGTGATGATGATCAGGCAGAGCACTTGACATGGAGAGAGCATGCAGAAGCATGGCGAGAGGGCATGCAGAAGGTGCACAGAGACTATAAGTATGCAAAACAAAGAAGAGATGGGTAGCTGTTGTTGAGAGGGATTCAGGAGTTTAGAAGGAGGAGTGTGCAGCAGTTGAAATAGAGTGAAGAGGAATGGTGCATGGTATGGAGTTGGCGCACATAACATGAAAGGCAAAAGCAAAGAAAGCGCAAGGCATGTGTGCAACAAGACAGTGAGACACTAAAGGAAGGCTGAGGTGCTCCTGTAGAGAAAAACAGAAGATCAGAAATCCCAAGAAGATGTAGACAGAGAGACACTGATACAAGAGAGCAGAGCAGCATAGTAGAACAATGATAAGCCTGGTAAGCCGATGATAAATATTGTATCACTGTGAGAAGTTTCATTAGCAAAGATTTATATTTCAGGGTGGAAGAGAGGTGCTAGGGAGGACTGTTGTCCTCAGAGGTTCAAGTGGGTGTTTGAACAAAGGGAGTTGTAGCTTCCATCTGGTTGCAGCCAGAGAAACAAGGGTGGCAGGGTGGTGCAAGGGAGAACTGTTGTTCTCTGTTATACAGGTTGGTGCCTGTGTGACTGGAAGTTGGTGCTGGAACACTTGGGGAGTTGGTGCTTCCTTCTAGTTGGTGCTAGAGAAACCAGAGAGTTGGTGCTCTCAGCAAGTAGCAGCTTGCAAAACAGAGGTTGCAACCTCATTATGAGTTGGTGGTCATATGTATGATAATGTAAAGAATGTAAATATTACTTATCATATAAAGAAGAAGAGGTTTTTACCCTCTATGGGTTTCCTCAGGAAATATCTGTCTCTGTGTATCTCATATGTGTGACTGATGCTGAATGGGATATTACTTATTTCCCTGCATTATTGTGATTGTCATTGAGTACTTTGTAAAGAGTTTAATATAAGCATAATTGTTTAAGCATGGTAACAACTGATTCACCCCCCCTTCTTAGTTGTCCAACATTAACATCCTTTTAACTCATTATTACATTTTTACATTTTTGCCATGTTTGGACTTTAGCAATTAAAATTGCTGTTATTGACTGACCGACACTCCGGGTGGACAAACCCATAGCAAAAGTTGTCCGACTGAGCTAAAACCTGGTCCATGGATGTGGGGGGCGCTATTCCATTTCTTTTGAGCACAAATACCCCTATCAAAAGTCTAAGGACCTAGTTTTTACAATTTTTTCTCAAAAATAATTAATTAATTAAATAATTAAACCTCCAAACTTAGGGAAATTTAATTAAAAATTAATTAATTAAAAAAAACTAATCTAGACTCCAGGGAATTCCGCGAAACTTTCTAAGATGTCTTGCAGGGTCATTTACAATGATTCCCTACAATAGTTACCAAAAGATAAGCCCACTAGAACGTCGTTCACCACTTTGAAGGAGTTATTGCAAGTGTGAGGGAAAAACTGAAGGGAAATCAATAAGGCTGAAAAGCCCAATTGATAACCCGAGGATAAAAAACCTTCGATGAAAGGAACTCTCCCAGTGAACGGATCCCAAGGTAACTGACCTAGACATGACTCATGTAGACCTATTACATTATTAACCCACACAGGGGTGCGGAAATTCCTATTACAAAAAGAAGTGCTGGGGCCAAACATGCCCTGTAGAACCCAAAGTCTTCAACAAATTTGCATCTAAAGATGCATCTCTTCATGGCAAATGGAGTTGACCACCTATGTTGGAGAGGCGGTCAACACTGCCGTATACACCTTCACCCTCACGCTGCAACACGAGATGTGAAGGAGGGTCGACCTCTGCTTATAAAGGAATGGAGAGGTGAATGAAGAGGGCTCAAATTAGAAGCTTGAATGCATGCTATCCTAACTCTACTTCACACTTTAGAAATAGATGATTTCAAAATTAGAACTCGACTTTACACTTCAGTTACAACTCGTCCTTGACATGGCACAACATGTTATGCCAACTCAACAATTGACTCGACCTTGATTGGACATGCATGCGAACTACTCAACATGCACATGACATGCATGCATGTCATGCATGCAACATGCAACTAGACATGCATGCAATATGCAACATGCAACATTCGACATGCGACATGCAACAAAATTTGACAACTTTGACTTTGACCTAGACATGCAATTTTGACTTTTACAACTCGACTCTTTACAAGACAATTCTAATTTCTTCATGGTGGATGGAGTTACACGTGCCAACACACTAGATCAATACATTTACATCATTTGCTATATCAGAAAGATTGTTTGTTTCTAGCTCATAAGAGTTTTATGTTCAACCTAACTTTTGCTAGATACCTTGGCTTTTGCTCATGGCTCACAAGGCTTGACTAGGCTCACAGAGGTTGTACGTTCCCCCTGACTTTTGCTCTAGTCTGACTACGCTCACAGAGGTTGTACATTCCCCCTGACTTTTGCACTAGTCTGTCTATGCTCACAGAGGTTGTATGTTCCCCCTAACTTTTGCGCTGGACCGTCTATGCTCACAGAGGTTGTACGTTCCCCCTGACTTTTGCATTAGACTTACATCTTGACTTTTATCTTAGACTTGCAAGGCTTCTACCTTTGCCTTGGCTTGACTCACAAGATCATATAGCATCTCGTTCGTCCCGACTTTTGGTTTGATTCATAGAGGTTGTACGTTCCCCCTAGCTTTTGTCAATACCTCACAAGACTTGTTGATTCTCCAAATCTCCCTGGCTAGCCTCAGGGTGGCCCATATGGCCTCCCATTGGAGAATGACTGTTGATGCTGCCAAATTTAACATGGCCGACCATCAAAGGCCTAGCACACCATATACACAATCATCCACATGGCCTACAAGGCTTTAGACTTGCATTTGTCTCGGTCTTACAATAGTGTTGCCATGAAAAAAAATATAGGGTACCTCCCAGGAGGTAGCAGGTAACCATAGGAGATATGATCATTCTCCAACAGTTATGTACTTCTATAAATGCGTAATACAATATAGAGTGTACAGGTATGTGTACAGTTCTGACTTCTGACAATTATCTCTTTATGATTGCATACTTGTCTCCTTGATTATTTACTTGCATGTGAGTTTGTTTACATTGTGTTGTGCACAGATCAAAGACTCTCCTTAACAACTGTTTTGAAAGAAGCAAAGAACACTGATTTTGCAGTATTTTTTCCATATCATCTAAATAGCGTTGAGCCTGTATGCTTCAGGATAAAGCAAACATTTAGGGTCGAATAATGTTGAGCTTGGTTTAGATACATGTGCCCTTGGGTAGGAGCCCTTCTGCATGGATTTTGAGAATACTGTACTTTGTGCATTTACAATTTTTGTAGATTGATGTAAAAATATTATAAAATATGGTAGCGCACTTTTCTTGGGTTGTCTTGTGGACACAAGTGGTGCATGTTTAGGAGACCATAGTTGACTAGTTTGACATTGTAATTCTATTTATACTATGATGTGCCATTGCTTTCAGAATTTTGGTGAGAGTTGTATTTTTATTTCTCTATTTGCACTACAATGGTTTAATTCCATGTTGCAAATATTATTTTGGGGAATATATTGCCGACAGTCTGTAGATAAACTAATTGAAAATATGGGGGAAAATTGGAAAATATTGTCAAAGTATAAACCTAGACCTAAGTAACTCAAAAAATATCGGACAAATTGGCAATCAAAATAACTCCGAAAAATTGGAAATATCGGGTGAAATGGGAGATATTTGCAACACTGGTTTAATGATCTTCATCGGTTTGTTACAGCTAGTTTTTGTTTTCTTGTGTGATTGCTTGGGTTCCTTTTAACTTTTTATCACACTTCATTGATTAGAGCAGTTCATGTACAGTTATGTTTGGGTTATTATGAACGCTGTTCTCTATTTAATCTGCACAGATAGGGTTGGTTTGATGATACTAATATTTGGTTATAGTTAGCTTACCTGACTGTATGGTTGTTGTCTTTAAGAACTCCTTAGGTGTCTAAGCAGACCTGTCACTTCACCTAACGAAGCAAGAGATAATTCAAACATTAATGTTTTCTTTATGATCAAAATATCCAGTGTTATTTTTTTGGTGTTTTCTCTCTTCTTTGAATATGATCAAATCTCCCAAGTTTTGGCTGCAGAAACTTTTTGAATTTTGTGAAATAGTGCCGATAGAGTATTAGGTAAGTTTTAAGAAAAAAATGTCTTTACGGTTGTGAATATACTCCCCGTTTTTATTGCACTCCATTTTTTTTTATCTTATGGATGTGATCCTGGGCATAACGAAGCTATGAAGCTCTTGGAATGTCTTATTTTTCATTCAGGTCACAGTATGACTATGATTCATATTCCAAATTCTTACTGAATCAACTTATAATTATGGGCTTCTTTGACATTTTGCTTTGACAAATTTGCAGGGTACAGCAGTAAGGACAACAGGAGGGAGAGAAATATGGAATATTTTGGCCTTGTTCTGCTGGCATGCTCTTCACTTGACATTTATTGTCATTGCATATGTTGCAACTATTATTAACAAATCATGGTCCCTTTTGTTTGCCAAGGAATCTTTGGAAAAATCTAGGGCTTCACAAAGAAAGAAGCCTCAAATTGTAGGCGTGGTGATAGAAAGTGAAGAAGCTGAAACTGAAATGTCCAAAGTTTGTAAGCTTCTTATGTGGCTAGCTGATATTGGTGTGCAACATGTGTCTCTTTATGATATGGAAGGTAAGAATAGTTTTCCTTACTCCACCCATCTTTCACTGAAGGTATGGATAGGCTTTGCATGGATTTGGTTTGCATTTTCCTTTCCTTTTAGAAGTTTGATCGACTCCCACTTTTTATTTTGTTTTATCTCTCCTTATAGAAGCAGGCTTATACCATTGTAAGTTCCACAAGCAAGTCAATGCATACATTATGAAAGGAAAATTAAAAAAAAAGAAAAGTCATATATGACGTAGAAACTAGGTAATAGATAGGACTGTAATGTGTTTGTTATGTATATAAAAATATACATTATTCATTAATATATACCTAAATTATAGAACTTAGGATATTAATTATTAAAAGGTGCATTGCATAAAGACATAGCTTTGCATGAAAGGTCACCTTGAGGCCTATAAAATGCCAAGGTCACTCATCATTGTAAATTCACTCATCATTGTAAATCATATCATTCAGCCAATCATTTTATATATTATTTGTCCTATATGGATTTCAGTTGTTTGTCCTTCTTATGTTGAATATTTAGTAAATGAACTTTGTTCATTTCATTTGATATCAGATCCGGCCTTTGGCCAGAACTTTTCAGAGCTTGTCTAGTCCAGCTTCTGCCAAATCATTATATCAGAGTTTTCTCTAATCTCTAGGTCCTTGACCACATTCAGGCTTTTGGCCACCTACGGTTCAGAGTTATAATTCAAAATTTCGGTTTAGGCGAAGTTATTGAGCTGCAAATTGAAGAAAAACCAAGTTGAATAGGCTTCTAAAGTTAAAGGGTGAAGAATCTGATATTAATAATTACATTGAGAAGAAACATTACCTCGCTACCAAACATCAAATACAGTGACCAGGGAATAAAACCTTTAAAGCTCTTAAAGGATTTGCGGAATCATATAGAGCCGCTAGTTAATAAAAATACTCCAATCATATATCCACAAGAACATTGGCGCAAGTTGCAACAAAGAACCGCCAATAGAAGCATACGACTTAATAGAAACAAGTTGCAACGAATACTTGCTATGATAAGTCGGTGGTTCCGTGGGTTACATTGCAGCTTCGATCCAAATCAATGGGCGGTTGGGTTGCTTTATAATAATTAAATTGTTGCCGGCTTAATCACTGGATTAGCAACTGATGCCCATGGGCCATCACATTCAGGTGAGAAATCTAATTGGGGGTGGCTGCATAATTCTGTCTGAAATTGCTCCGTGTCGTGTTTGTCTGCATCGAGCTGCAGCCTTTTTGTTCATCAACCATCATGATTGTCGGATTGGGTTGTTGCCAAGCAACACCATGACAATCACAAAATCAAAGACAGGTATCATCACAAGCTTTAATTAAAAAGTTGTCATTTCAATGTTAAAAGGCATCGTGACGGTTGAAGGAATAATCACCAAAGAATACTAAGTTCGTTGTTATTAATAATTAGCTTGTTATAATTGACTTAGGTATTGTATGTATTAGAGTCACCATTTTAATGTCAAAAGGAGTAAGGGTGGATTACAACATCAAGGTTTTAGAATCAACGAATTTTATTATTATACTCGATATTACTATTGAAACCCAATCAATTAGTTAGTGGAATAAAAAAGATAAAAGGGTTAAGTTCTAAGGTTCAATTAAAAAGGGGTATTTACCTAAGTTTCCTATTCAAGGTTATAAAGGGGTTATTCAAAGATTTTTTTCAAGGAGGTATTATTGAAAAGGGTTATAGAGTTCAAGTACACATCTTCACATTGAAGAAGTGGGACCCTCGCACTCCATGTGCCCAATTATTATCGAAGGAAGATATAAGTTTTGTAATTGAGGTATCTTTTGAAGGAAGTTTTTGACTAAAACAAAATGGAGTCTAGTGATGAGAAGAAAAAAAATTCCTAGTACCTCGATCAAGTATGTTTCAGTGTTAGTTAAAATAAAAGGGACAATTGAAGGAAAATATATTACTATTTCAGTTGTTCCTATCGAACATAATGATCATTTTAGTACTAAATTCGCTAACCAATTATTGATTCTCGAGTCAAATATAATTGAAAAGATAGACTTTTGGAAGAAGAAACAATATGAAATAAATGATTTACAATTGAGAATCAACAATTATACTTTCATATCACAATTCAATGTTACATCCTTGTGGAAAAGTGATGGTGACATAATTCTAGGTTCACCCTGTTATCGCACAGTTTGTAGAAAGGGTTTAGGTTAGCTTGAGTCAAGGCTTCAAGCTGGCATAACAGGAGCTTCCCCACCCACTGTCACCTCGATGGGGAGCTCTTTCTATTTAGGAGGGCTAGTCCAAGGGAGACGTCCCTATGTAATATGGTTTATGAAAGGGCTAAAGGGGTAGTGGTTCAGGATAAGAGTGTCCTTTCACAGATTACTGCCGATATGAGATAGTCAAGGAGAGAAACTTCCACTGAAAGGCACCTGTTTGCGAGACAAGACAAGTAAAACTAGAATGACTATCTTTAAATATATATATGAGCAATAATCAAATGCTATTATTGACGAAGTCAATGATTGCTAAACAAAGACAAATGACTTATATCACTTCTTCAATAAATGCATAAAAGATATGGGCATTCAATGTACACAACTAATCCTTGTTATATCACAATGCAAATCTGCTCATACATATATATTGTTGCTGCGTCACAATGCAGAATTAGGGTGACGTCAGCTTTATTAGTAGGTCAAATTTGAAGGTAATGAGGAGAACGTTTTGTCAAATAAGCCTATGAATGTGATCACCAACTCAAAACCTATCAAACCAGGTGACAAGTGTCAAAACGTTTTGAGCCCAAACAAGTTCTTTAGCAGGTATGATGTCACCTATAATGTTGCTACATTCAGGGTTAGGGTTAGCTAGCCAAGAAGTGGATGTTTTAGCTAATTCAACCAATGAAAATTTATGAAACCTCTATGGCTATGATAAGATGACTCATCTGCAACTTTTCATCCAAACACAAGTCTAAAACAAGCAAGACGTCATCATCATTAAGGTTAGTTCTAGATGCTAGGGTTAGACGTTAGGTTAGTTAGGGTTTCAAATAAAAGAGTGTTTGAAAGAGAGTTTAAGGATAAACAAGCTCAAAGGTATTTCTAGACTAGTGCCTTGGGTTAATGGAGTCAATTGGAGTGAAACTACAGGTTTGGAAAAATTTGGTTGTTGGGGACAAATAAGTGAAGACTTTGGATGTGTCAAGAACAAGACTGGACAGGTGCAATGGAGTCAATTGGAGTGAAACATGGCTTGGAAGACTTAAACTCAGAATGAAGAGAGTTTAGGGTTTAATGGTGTTGCTATGCTTAGGAGCCTGAAACAAAACCCTAAGAAGAAAAAGGCTTACTTAGGTGTAGCTAGGCCTAATGCTTCCTCTTCTTTCCTTAAGACTTCTTGTGGCTTGACTGGCTTATAAACACAAATCTATGAAGTGTTTAGCAGATACAAGAGCTTCAAAAACCACAAGCCCTAGGTGTAAACTAGAATTAGGCCTGGGCCTTCTTTCTTCAATTTATGTTTAAAAGCTAACTCAAGAAAAGAGCATGGCTAGTGTAGTATGGCTAGGCTAAAACCTTCTCAATCAAATGGCTATAAGCTTTTACCATGGGGACATGGAAATACAAGCCTACGTGTGTTGGCTCCCTAGGGTTTTAAGAATTAAGCAAATAATAACAATATAGCAATGTATGCAGAAGATATTTGATAACCATTCATTCAAGAAGTTTTGATGGAAAACACTTACAAACTCATGAAGAAGCATAATCCAACCCTGGTTGTAAACCTTCCAATGATAAATAGCACCATATGCCAGAAAATCCTCAAGAGTTGTGCCTCACTCCAAAAGCCCAAAAATAACCAAGACAAAGGCTAAAAGTATATCTCTCAGAGCAGGAGTTATGTTATGATAAAATGAGAGCCAGCGTCCTCTCTTTATATAATCCTCATGACCTTTAATTATAACAAAATAGGCCATGGAAAACAATCGACAAGGATGACATTACATTAATATTAGGTCATTTGTCACTTTACATACTTTAAAAATACCAATAATGAGTAGAAAATGGAGGCGTCCCCAGGGCCCCTATAGGGGAGAGCGTTGGCCCTTCGAGGGCATAATCATCATCAGTCGACTAGGCGTTGGCCTGGGGCTCACACCCAGCTTGCTATGTGTGTGCCTAGAAGGCCCAGCATACTGCTATATTCTCCAGAAAACGTCCATCTAGTTCTGGGTGGCGTCCCATCATCAAGGTCCATGTCCCCATCTGCCAAAATTTTGATTCCCATAGAGCCAAGACTACGCTTAAAGCGTCATTGAGGCGTCCTTCTTCTTCTCTATGCAAGAGCTCGTGGAATCACCCATCACGCCTGCCATCCCGGCCGACCATCGATGGGAATGCCGGCCCCATGAGTCAGGAGCTAATCATCTCCCCATGTGCATAGATCCTCTAGTACCTGTCCGCCAGCATGGTCCTTCACATCAAAGAATACGCCCTCCATGGGCTCATCGATCCTAGACATCATAGCAATGTAAATCACTATCTCATCATTAAATTTATCAAACATATGCATGAAATCCCTAACAAATCATCTAAGAGCTCAAAGACATTACAGACCCACTATACAAAGCCAAAGGAAACCAAAAGGACAACCTATTGGAGGGCTATTACCCACAAGGAATGGAAAGCTTCCTCAAAGGATCATTCAAGCCATGTGTAATGGTGATATGGTTTTAGGGATGTCGGTCATGTAGTAGAACCAAGAGTGGTGTGGGTGCCTTTATTGGGAAGTATTTGTGCAGATCATGGATTCATTTTTCCAAGCCCTTGTTGCCTTATCTTTCTTTTATTGCTTTTTACTACAAGCCTTGTGAAGAGGACACTGCCTTGGCTTGGTGGCGGTGGCGTTACCCGCACTAATATCTTCGCTTGAAATGAGAAGAGTGACTTGTGATGAGACCCCTTTCCTTTGTAGCCACGACCAAGGTCCAGCACTGGTTTGGTGACTAGATGTTGGCAATGTCATACGCTAAATACCTATGAGCAGAATGGGCCGACTCGTGATGAGAACTCCATCCTCTTTTTTAGGTCTTGCATTTATTAATTATCATTTTCTTAGGTCCCTTAGTTTCTGTCGAGGCTTTTATTGCTCTCCCGAGGATCCCACAGGTAAAAGCATCTCTAGTTTCATTTCCTATGGCTTTTATCTTTTACCCGGTACTTTACCCCGGGCCTTTAGCCCCTTCTTCCCTAGAGACATAAGATGTACCTGGAAGGTCATCCTAATGGCGGTAGAGATGCATTTCCTGGGATGGATGACCGGGATATAAGATGGAAAAGTGATAGATGGTGGGGCCGGACGATGGTTCCGCAAACCCCCTTGGTGGCTAACTAAGACCCATGAATACCAGAAGCTTGCTAAGTTGCCCCCATCAATCACCCCAACAATGGTCAAAGGATTAGTGTAAGATCAGCAGTCATTTGAAATTGAAAGGAACCTAGTGCATACATGAAGGGTTATAACGATCAAATCTGACACATACCATGATACCGGACCAATTATCATGGAGCAAGAGTCCTCTCGATGCAAATCCTGTAGATGGAGCAAGAGTCCTCTCTGATGCAAACCCACGCCGGTAGTGATGGAAGCTGGTACTGCTGACAGGACAAAGTTGGCTGAGAAGAAGAAAGATGGGCCCTCCAGGGCCATGCTCAAGTCGCTCCTGCTCTCGGTACTCCATGTCTAGGACCATGTGGGACTCGAGACATGATCTCCTAGTTATCCCTAGATATCGGGGATAACACACCCTTGATGGAAATATTGGGGAATTCCATCTTGAACATGAAGAAGTTCTTGACATTCTCTTATAAGAAGAAGTTCTTGACATTCTCCTATAATAAGAACATAACATTGCAGGATGTTACAAAGAAGTCAGATTCAATAGTGCTCTCATCAGAAGACTTTAAAGATATCTCCAAGGTGATCCTTTAGGATAATTAGAAGTCAATGCAAAATATGTAGAACGAATTTGACAAGGTTGTCGTGGATAAAGACGAAGAAATTTCTTGCCTTAGGAAGCACAGTCAAAACCTAATCACACAGATTAAGAAGTTAAAAAGTGAAAAGAAGTCACATCAAGAAATGCTGAACCAACTTACCAACAAAGAATCAATGATCGATAAAGAAACCACTGTTCCCATTGAAATAGAGAAGTCATTAGATATATAAATCTAGACCTTGGAGAAAGGAACTAATACATATCCAATCAACCTTAAAAATTAGAAGGATTCTTATATTGAGATCTTAGCAACCAATAAATCACCGGAAGTATAAAAAACAAAGGTTCCAAAAACAAGACACAAGATACAAGGATGCCTTATCGTCATCCTAATAATAAAAGCCATTGTATTATTCAGTGAACTAACCAAAGATGAAGTCTATACGAGAAACCAAGTTAAGACCCTATTATCTTGAAGAGAAGTTCAAGTGTGGAATCTTTTCATTTCCAAAATCATAGAAATCATCACCACATAGTTTTGAGAAAATTGAATTAGGGTGGTTAGACCCTTTCACAATTCAACAATTTTTCTCAATGCTTAGAAGATCATATCTTCTTGTATCGTCAACCATCACGGCTTCAAGAATAGAGAATCATGAGAAGATATTACAAGCTAGAATAAGAGATAAAGTTTTTTCATAAATATGTTTTGAGGAAAATTCATTTCTAAAGGGGATGGCAATGTTATGTATATAAAAATAACATTATTCATAAATATATACCTAACTATAAAACTTAGGATATTAATTATTAAAAGGTGCATCACATTTATGTGAAGGGTCACCTTGAGGCCTATAAAATGCCAAGGTCACTCATCATTGTAAATCATATCATTCATTCAATCATTTTATATAATATTTTTCCTATATGAATTTCAGTTGTTTGTCCTTCTTATGTTGGATATTTGGTACCAGAGAACCAACAAGTAATATTAGTAAAGAAGAGGTAGTGGCATTGAAAAATCTAAAGAGTAACAAAGATATAATTATTCCAAGAGCCACTAGAGGAAATGCTACAGTCCTTATGGATATAGAGGTCTATCCAAGGAAATTGATGGAGCACTTGACAACAAATTCCATGAAGACCCATTGTATATACAATTGGCTACCTAGCTACTATCTAGCAAAATTCTTGGCCATGAAACTGAAACCACTGGTGGGACACTTCGTCTTTCATTGAAGTTTCAATCTATTTTGTGAACAATATTAGAAATTTGAAGGTTGAAGAAGAGGACATTTTGGTCATCTTCGATGTCATATCCTTGTTAACATAGGGGCCAATGGATGAGGCTATAGAGATGATTCAACACATCATGGATCAAGGTCTTCGTGGTTCAATATACAAACAAATAGATAGAATCTCTATGGGATCTCCACTATCCCCTATTGTGGCAAACCTATACATGGAGAATTTTTAAAGAATTACCATCAATACATACCCACTCAAGCCAAAATTGGTGGAAAAGGTATGTTGATAATACTAACGTAAATTGGTTACCTGGAAAGGAAAGATTGGATAATTTTTGAAACATCTAAACAATTGATTTGGTCATATAAACTTTACAATGGAAATTGAAGAATGGGATTGTGTTCCTTTCCTAGATGCCCTAATTCACTAAGAAGGTGGATGGATCTTTGGCTCATTCAGTGTATCGAAAGAAGATTCACACTAACAGATATTTGTACATTGATTCACATCACCATCCTTCCCAAAAGTTTGGTGTTTTGAACACACTTGCTACTTGGTCTATTAGAATCTTTGATGATGAACATTTGGGACATGAGTTGATCATCTGTCAATGGTCCTCAAAGAAAATAACTATAAGGATCAATGTTGTGAGACCCAAAGTTGACAAAAAATTAGCTAGCTTGGGACTCGACAAAACTCAATGACATGTCAAAATTGATGAAACTTGTGAAACAGAAAAAAATCAATATACAACTTACAAGAAATTTTGTGAAGAAAAAATAATAATGACATTGTAGGGCGCGTTTTACCTAGTTTTGGGCCAGATTTGGCGGGGTTTGTTAAGTTTCAACTAAGTCTTGGCGATTTTAATGCTGAGTACTCATTTCAGAGCTGACTTGGCAAGACTCGTTGATAAGAATGCACAAATACAAAAGTATTTTCAAAGAGCTTGGGAAAGGCCCTCTAGTAGGAAACAAAATAATGATATGACCTGAGATAACCTTGCTTTATATTCGGGGTAACAAATTGCAATTCTCGAAAACAAACAAAAGTCACCTTCACCCTGTTGCCGCCTTATACACACCTAGGCTATCATGGAAGAAATCTTCAATTCACTTGGTGTGTCCTTGGGGGCAAGTCTCGAGTCAAGGTGCTGTCACCTGATCCTCAACTCCTCCGTCTAGGCCAACTCCTAGCGAAGCCAAGGGGGGTAGTCCCTATGAAAAAGAATCTAAGGCTTTTACTCTATGAAATGGAAAGCAAATTTATTCTAGGAGTTTATTTGGAAACAAAAAATTTAATATAGCAGCATAAATTACTCAAAGGATACAACCTGTGAAAAGCTCATAAATGTTAATCATTCACCACATGTTTCAAATGGAAATAACTTTAAACCAATTGAAGTAAAGATAAGCTGACAAAAATAATAGAAGGTAGACCAGTGCCAGATAAATGTAAATGTGATGTGATGAAAATGCCGTGTTAATTTTATCTTGAGAATTTTATTAAGGTATTTGGGATATTAACAACTCTTTGAATCCGTGAAGTGGGGATTGAAGTCGGGGTCCCCGCTCTTTGTGTGCAAAAGTGAATTTGGCCTCCTTGCTTGTTATTCGACAATCTTATAGACTTGCCGACCGGGTGTGCCGTAGGTCCAACGGGGAGAGAACCTCGATCTCAAAGTTTCCCCCTGACTTAACACGCTCCACCCAGGGTAGAGGTCTTAGATGAATAACACAACAAAAAGATTTCCCTAGTTAAACTGGCTACTTTGCTCAAATCCGTTTCTGGGTCTCCATGTTAAATTTACAGCAGCTGCAAGAGCCATTCTCCTGGAGGATGGCTAAGACCCTAGACGAGATCTAGGGCCCCCAGTGCACTCCTGGGGTACTTGGTCTGGGACCAAACAGTCAGTGCCATGGCAAAAGACCCTTGTTA
>SNQJ01S0075523.1:21076-31103 GCA_010110895.2 Picea sitchensis
CTAGTAGGTTGTGGCAGGGCTGTTGTCCACACCTCTCCCTCAACCTCTCTGGAAATCTTGTGTGGCCCCTTTACTCCAAATGTGAGTCTGGTTGGCAATCTATCGTCAGCCTGCATCATCCAAAGATCATGTCAGAACATGTCAAAATCATATCATCAAATCATTGAACTATCACAGTAAATAAATCAACCCAATATCACACTCCCTGACTCAATCCGGAGTCCAAGGGGGTTCCACCAATGCCTCTGCATCCTCAAGGTCCAAAAAACCTGCACACTCAATACAACTGAGTCAAAAGCACCTGTCTACGTCAAGCAGTAAAACATCATGTCATCTATCATAATGCATCATAATCAAGGGTAATTGTTTTAACATCATAAAAGTCTGGATCACTTGCGAGCAAGTGTCCTTAAAGAATAAGTTTCCTTAGTGCGCGAGAGCGGGATGTTACACCTGCATGTCATTTTGTAAACAAAGATACTTGTATTACTGGAATAAAATTTAATTGTCTTCCCTTCATAGATAAGAAATTCTAATTTTGTTATTGGCATATGAACAATGTCTATCTTTTGTAACTCGATTGAAACAAAAGTAGAATTGTATAATTCAGTCACATCTAGAATTGTATTGGGTTCAATTCTTTTTGTTTTCTTGTCTCTTTATTTTTTGTTTTCACAATTAATAATTTAAGTCACATTACATTTTAATATGCTTCCACACATATCAACGTGATTGGGCAATGTGACTAGGTAAGCTAGTACCAGTGATGGTGGCTACTTGATTTATTTGTATATCTTATTCAGTATAGCCATCTCCATCAAAATTTGAAAGAAGCCAACAATGACCTTGGAAGAAACATAGAAAGTCCCTACAATTAAATCCAACAAAGATAATAAGGGAAAATACATGCCAAAGAGCAAAGAAAAATTCCGGAGGTCAAATATGGGACCTCAAAAAGATGATTTTTTTAGTACATTTTATTTCATAGAAATTAAGCATTTAGCTTTCTGGTCCTCGTAGTCATGAGCATGAAACAAAAATGTGTCCTTTGGCAATGTGAAAATATGACACAGGAAGAAAGATCATGTTATGGGAAATGAAAGATATGGTTAAGAGGTTATACCATAGACCAAAGAATTGAACATTCAACAAAAAAACAATAAGAAAAATTTGACCTTCAACATTAAACAAAAAAACAATAAGAGAAATTTGACATTCAACATTCAATATCCCATTAGCATATTTTTATACTTCCCCATCATTGACAGTATTTAATCTTATATACAAATTGATCCAAATCCATCATTACAATGATTTGTTATAATCAGTTAATACTACTATACACACAATTATGGTTGAAATTTGATCAAGTGCACCCTACAAAGACCACATCAAAATCAAGCTATGTCATTTGCAATCAACATATTCCCCAAAAATTATCATTGGATATTCCCTATATCATCCAAATGAACATAACATGTAGGAGAAATCAAGTGGCTAACCCCATGATCAAGTAGTACATTAATTTAATTTAAAACTACATCAATACAATACACAAATTCCCATGATGGGCACACTATCACAACTTCATGTCATTTAATTATATATCAATGTCGATATTCGATTCAATTATGGCTTATAATTGAAGTTGCACAACTTTGAATTTATAAAAATTGGAAGATAACTATATAATCATGACAACATATACAAAATCATATACGTCGATCATAAAGTATCACACAAAACATAAACAAAACAATCAAATATGCTAGCTAAAGGGATATACCATCCCCTTCAACATACTCCTATGCTACAAAAAACTAGACCCCCTGGATTCCTTACTACACAACCTTTCTGGTACATAAACTAGTATGAAGCCCCTGGGGAATGCTCTCAAGATGTTTCCTGGATGCTAAGTAACTTGGTTTGTGTTCATGTTCAAATTCATGGAACAATGAAGTTCAAAAAACGTTCATCTCTACAAAGAAATGCGATCAAATTTACCATTAAGTTCGATAGAAATAATTAATCGAATTCCATTATAACTTCATATATTAAAACATATATATATCTATTAACATCAAATTTGACCCAAAAATATGTCAAAATAAAAGTCAAGATGAATACATACATGGATACATAAATATATTGTTTTGTTTTCACATTTTTGAAGTTAAACAAAAAAATGAAAAGGGTACAATAAGGGTGGGAAAGTGTCTAGGTATAATCCAACACATATCAGATAATCAATGTCTAAAACAAAAAAGAACCATGTTGTCATAGTTCCCATAAACGTAGCATCAATCAAAAATGCAGTGTGAACCTTGGAGAGGACTTTTGAAAGACTTCCACTACTCCAAATACAGATCTAAAAGGATCAATGGAAACCTGAGGGTATCTAATTTTCATTATACACCTCAAGAAAATAAAAATGACACCTTTTGACAGAGAAAAATATGTTTTCTGAAATTTACTCCTAGAAGAGCAGCGGAAGTCTTGAAAGAGTGGCAGAGAACTGTTTTTTATCATGTGTTTTGGATTTTTCTTCAACATTGTGATCTGAAATTGCCAATAGAGTATATATATGTGAATTAAATCTCAATACTTGTCCAATCATCTAGATTTTTCATCATTTAGATCATCTAAAATAAAGTGCAGCATGGCCACGCTGCGCTTCTGTACATCAAAACTGTCAAAATAGTAAAAAATTCAAAAATTTGCAAAAATTGTCAAAATTCCTTGTAATTTGTTTCTAGGACTCCTTGTGTGATGGTTTTACACAATCATTGATGGATCATCCAAGATATCAATTCTATATCTCCTCTTTGTCTTCTTTAGGGATTTCCTTAGCCTATTTTTCATGTTTTTGAGCTAACTTTAGAATCGCTACAATTGAATTGTTTTTTAAACTCCAAAATGGTACAATAAGCGAGGGAAAGTGTCTAGGTATGAGCCAACATAGACCAGATAATTGATTTCTGAAATAAAGAATCACTATGTTGTCATATTTCCTAGAAACGCAACATCAATCAAAAACGTTGCGCCAGCCTTGGAGAGGACTTTTGAAACCCTTCCATTACTCCAAATCCACCTCTGAAAGGCTCAATGGAAACCCAAGGGTATCTAGTTATCGTTAGAAACATCAATAAAACTAAATGGATACCTTTTGATAGAGAAAAATATGTTTTCCCAAAGTTACTCCCAGAAGAGCACCAAATGTCTTCAAAAAGTGGCAGAGACTTGTTTTTTATCATGTTTTTTGGATTTTTCTTCAAAACTGTGATCTGAAATTGCCAACAGAATATATATATGTTAATTAAAACTCAATAAATATCCAAGCATGCATATTTTTCATCATTTATATCATCTGAGATAAATAACAACGTGGCCACACTGCACTTATGTACATCGAAACTGTCAAAATACCAAAAAATTCAAAAAATTGCAAAAATTGTCAAAATTCCTTGAAATTTGTTTCTAGGACTCCTTGTGTGATGGTTTTACACAATCAATGATGAATAATACAAGAAGTGAATTCTATCTCTCCTCTTTGACTTCTTTAGGGATTTCCTTAGCCTATTTTTCATGTTTTTGAGCTAACTTCATAATCACTATAGTTGAATTGTGTTTTAAAATCCAAAATGGTACAATAAGGGTGGGAAAGTGTCTAGGTATTATCCAACACATATCAGAGAATCAATTTCTGAAACAAAAAATCACTATGTTGTCATATTTCCCAGAAACGCAACATCAATAAAAAAACACAACTCCAATGTTGGATAGGACTTTTGAAAGCCTTTCACTACTCCAAATCCAGCTCTGAAAGGCTCAATGGAAACCTAAGGGTATCAAGTTGTCATTATAAACCTCAGGAAAATAAAATGGACACATTTTGATAGAGAAAAATATGTTTTCCCAAAGTTACTCCCAGAAGAGCAGGGAAGGTCTTGAAAAAGTGGCCGAGACCTATTTTTTATCATGTGTTTTGGATTTTTCTTCAACACTGTGATTTGAAATTTCCAACAGAGTATATATATGTGAAGTAAATATAAATACCTATCCAATAATTTAACTTTTTCATCATTTTGATCGTCTGAGAGAAAGCACAGCGTGGCCACGCTGCGCTTCTGTACATCAAAACTGTCAAAATACCAAAATTTTCAAAATTTTTCCAAAATTGTCAAAATTCCTTGCAATTTGTTTATGTGACTCCTTGTGTGATGGGTTTACAAAATCAGTGATGAATCATCTAAGATATCAAGTCTATATCTCCTCTTTGTCTTCTTTAGTGCTTTCCTTAACCTCTTTTTCATGTTTTTGAGCTAACTTCATAATCACTACAGTTGAATTGTGTTTTAAACTCCAAAATCTCAACACTACAAAGTTGAGACACCTACTATAGATTTTTGTTAATTGGAGGAAAGATTCATAAGTTTAAACATATATTTTACATATAGTGAACCTACAAATATTGAGAAGCAAGTGCATATCACTAATGAACCCTTGATCACTTTATCGAATGTGTTTTGTAAAATATTGGCCAAAAGTTCTATCTCTAAACTGAACCCAATGATTTTGAAATAAAAAATCAAGACATATGGCCTTCATTAGATGTCACTACATTTTGTACAATGCCATCACCATAGGGGAGGGGATGCAATGGGATAGATGCTTGGTTATATATTCCATGATAATCAAAATCATCTTCACTAATTCATATGATATAGTGGAATTTCATTTCAATATCAACATTCTTAATGTCTTTGGTTTCAACCATTCTTCACAAATTTTGTGGATACCTTTTTTTTTGTTGTCACGATCAATGATTTTTCAACAAGGAAATATGTAATAAAATTTTCCATTTCAAGATGACCAAAATGTTTTAATTTAGGTTCCTTCCCTGTATGTTATGGTTGTAGAATAATTTGATATATTCTTCAAAATAAGATAGCTTAGGGAATTATAAAAGGGCATCTCCTTACTATCTATTGAAAAAATACTCAAGAACTTGTTATGGGATAAGTCCAATGATGAGGAAGGTTTTCATAGAGTTATACAGACCTTCCTAGACCCATGATCATGCATGTGTTCCTAGTGAGTTATTGATTTCATGGAAGGGGATGAATCATGGAAAATTAACTCAATATAGCTAGTGAACTCATTTAATGAAAACAAATGCAAGGAATATAAAGAATACTCTAGTTTTAGATATTGAATATCCTTATATATCTATGATCAATATCCTTTTCAAGAGAGTTTAAAAGAGATTAGGAGAATCCCTAGTTTCTCTTTCAAGAATATTTTCAATTCCATAAAAAAAATTCTATTGTGCATAATGATTAATATCCTTATTAAGGGGGTGTACAAGAGACTAAAATGATTGAACTTAATTAAGAACAAATGAGCATTTCAAAAATAATTTCCCAAGAGGGTCCTCAACTCAGACATAGAATCAACCAAACATTCTCCCTCTATGTTATGGTTGTAGAATAAGGAGGATTCTCCCTGTATGTTATGGTTGTAGAATAAATTGGTATATTCTTCAAAATATGACAGCTTAGGGAATTATAAAAGGGTATCTCCTTACTATCTCTTGAACAAATAATCAAGACCTTGTTATGGGATATGTCCAATGACGAGGAGGGTTTTCATAGAGTTATATAGAACTTACTAGAAACATGAACATTCATGTGTTCCTAGTGAGTTATCAGTTTCATGGAAGGGCATGCAACATGGAAAATTAACTCAATACTAAGCTAGTGATCTCATTTAATGAAAGCAAATGCGAGGAATAAAAAGAATACTATAGTTTTATATATTGAATATCCTTATATCTATGATCAATATCCTTTTCAAGAGATTTTAAAAGAGATTAGGAGAATCTCTAGTTTCTCTTTCAAGAATATATTCATTTCAATAAAAAAAATTCTATTGTGCATAATGATTAATATCCTTATTAAGGGGGTCTACAAGAGAATAAAATGATTAAACTTAATTAAGAACAAATGAGAATTTCAAAAAACAATTCCCAAGAGGGTCCTCCACTCATACATAGAATCAACCAAACATTCTCCTTGTATGTTATGGTTGTAGAATAAAGAGGATTCTCCCTGTATGTTATGGTTGTAGAATAATTTGATATATTCTTCAAAATAGTATATCTTAGGGAATTATAAAAGGGTATATCCTTACTATCTCTTGAACAAATACTCAAGACCTTGTTATGGGATAAGTCTAATGATAAGGAGGGTTTTCATAGAGTTATATAGACCTTCCTAGACACATGAGCATGCATGTGTTCCTAGTGAGTTATCAGTTTCATGGATGGGCATGAAGCATGGAAAATTAACTCAATACTAAGCTAGTGATATCATTTAATGAAAACAAATGCGAGGAATATAAACAATACTATATTTTTAGATATTGAATATCCTTAAATATATGATCAATATCATTTTCAAGAGAGTTTAAAAGAGATTAGGAGAATCTCTAGTTTCTCTTTCAAGAATATCTTCATTTCCATAAAAAAAATATATTGTGCATAATGATTAATATCCTTATTAAGGGAGTGTACAAGAGACTAAAATGATTGAAATTAATTAAGAACAAATGAGCATTTCAAAAAACATTTCCCAAGAGGGTACTCCACTCATACATAGAATCAACCAAGCAAAGCCTAATAAGTTTTCTCACCTTCCTCTCCAAAACTACGCAGTCTTTTCTTTCATAACATAGGTTTTTGTTCCAAATACTACAACCCATTGATATCAATATATGAAAAAATATTCATCATGATATTCCACAACTCAAAGTTAATGCCATTAAATGTTTCCATTTATAGCCTTAATGTGCTCACTATTTTCTTGCAACATGATTTCCTTTTGTGCAAGGTTAGATAAAAAAACAGTGTCCCTAAAAACTAGGATCTAAGGAGATACAAGTATGCTACCAAATAAAAGGAAGAAAAAGTATAGAATATGCTTCCTAATCTAATTCACAAGAGAAGGATGTATAGAAAATCTAAATAAACAATAAAAGAAAACAAATAACACATAAAAATCCAAAAATTGCACAATGATGTTTTGGGGAAAAACCTTTTGGGGAAAAACCTTTTGGGAAAAATACCCACACTACAAAGCAAGATCAATTTATTATTTAGCATCAAGTTCCAATGCCTTTATAGAGTTTTTCTCTTGATAGATGGATCAAAAAAATTCAAGTTCTAGAGAAATTATGGTATCATAATGGTACTTTCAATAAACTCTCTCTCTATCTATGCATACAACTCAAGAACAGAGTATATATATGTGAATTACAGCTCAATACCTATCCAAGTAAATTTTTCATAATTTAGATCCTATAAGAGAAAGCACAGCATGGCCACACTACGTTTTCGTACATCAAAACTGTCAAAATACCAAAAATTTCAATTTGTTTCTGGGACTCCTTGTGTGATGGGTTTACACAATCAGTGATGCATCATCCAAGAGATCAAGGATATATATCCTCTTTGGATTCTTTAGGGCTTTCCTTAGCCTCTTTTTCATGTTTTTGAGCCTAATTTTGCAAATCAGGTTCCTGGTGAAATAGTGTCTCGCCGTGTTTCTTTGCAAATTGGTGTCTCTATTGGCCCTCTTCAATAGCTTCTCCAAGTATTTGTTTACTCTCCCAAAACAATATTCCTTAAATTTTTCAAACTCAGTTTCTTGTGGACTAATCAATGTTTCACCTTTGTATTTTTCCTTGTTGGATGATGGATGACCTAGTGAGGTATTTTGATGCATTACATTCAGATTCAAAAATATGTTCTCTTTTTTTAGTAATGCCACCATGTGATTTTCCTTTGTAATATCATCCTTTATCTCTTGTATTTGTTCTATTTTCTCTTTGATATTTTCTTCATTTGATTTGTCTGCATGGTCAAACATATCTTGCTCATGAGGCATCTCCTCCTCAAAATGATGCAATGGGGAGTCATCTGCATGCCTAGGTGACTTCTCCAATTATCCTTGAACTTGTTTCACTGTATTGTCCTCGGGCATTTTCCTAGTCTATGCCCTAGTCAACATTCTAGGTCTAGACATCTTCTTGGTGCTCTTAGGGGAAAAAACTAATTTTTTCCCTTTCTGGTAAGTTTGTGTAATCTCTGCCACATGTGTCTTTCTAGCTCACAACCTGCTATATGAGCCAACCCTTGTGGCCTTGGTGGTGCTAATGAAGTTTGACTGATGGGTTGACTAGTAGTAGGCATAAGAAAAACTGACCGGATGAAATCCTCCCAAGGCATGTTGATTTCTGAAATTTTTTCGATGACCATAACCTTTACCAAAACATGATGAAATAATTTTTTTTTGTGATCTTTCCCTTTTCTTTGTACCTTTTCTATCATTTTGACGAGGCTTCTGAATAATTAATGAGCGAAGTTAAGTGGCTTGATGGTAGTGAAATGCATCAACAGTCTTATGTGATACTGGTACAGTCTTGAAAATATCCCTTCACATGTAACATATTTCATGATCATATTCATCAATGGGGAATATATATCTAGCAACTGTCTGAAAGGAAAAATATGAGTTGGAGTATATTTATAGTGTGGTTTGAGGAAAACCTTGTAATTTTCAATGTCCAAATCCATTCCTTTAAACCAGATTTATCCATGATTGGGAATACACGTAGTTGTGGCAATGACATCTGTGGAAGTAGTGAAGTCTACCCCTACAATTGTGGTCTTATCCTTATTGAAATTGGTGGCAAAGAGGCTGTTCAATTTAGCATGTCATCCCACCTCTTGAATTCTTTCACAAAACCCTAGGCAACTAGCATCTTCAAATAATTTCTTAATGAAAGGCGAGGCCATGATTTCTCTGATCTATGTTGGCTCATACTTTTACACTTTCCCACCCTTATTGTACCTCCTTTTATGAGTATTACTGCTTCTAGTTTCCATTATGTGAAAATCCTAATTTTCAGTGGGAAATGGAAGGGGTAAGGTATAATTTGTGGAAACAGGGGATAAGGGATAGTCTGGTAGATGGAGGTAAAGTAGTGGTTAACTGTTGTCTAAACTCTTGGGGAAATTGTGGAGAGTAGGGATTGGAGTTATGGAGTGTAAGTGAGGGCGTTTAATCATAGGATCTAGGTTTGTACAATAGGAAATGGAAAAATACGGATGAAAGATTAAGACACAACGAAACTCTAGGAGATGGTTTTTTACTTAGTTGTATGAAGAAAATGAAGAAAAGAAGGGTAAATCTGGCATGAATGTGGCCCACTTACTTGTTAATGATGATTTGGACCTCTGACCTAGTGAAGAAAACCTCTACAACAAATTACTTTTCTTCCTTTTCAAAATCGCAACACTTATGCCAGACACGCAACAAGGGCCGCTAGAAACATAGGACCTGCCAAAAATGAAGCACTTCTGCCAGATGTGCAACACTTCTGCCAGATGTGAAACGCTTATTCTAGACACGTAGCGAGGGCTCTCTATTTCAGCATAGTTGATTATAAAATTATGGCCATGGTTTTGGCATTATGAATATATTTACTAGAAAAGTATGTGGTTCACTAAGAACAAACTAGATTTGATCAAGGTACATTCATTCTTGACATTGTGGTTCATTATTTTTTTTCCAAGGATTTCCTTTGGTATATTCATTCTTGAACGCAAGGTGTTCGTGGGAGTTCTAATCTTCAAAGGAATGAAGCTCAAAAGAGAAAGAACAAGAAAAACACGCACTGAGAAATCCTTTTGAGGTTTCTCGGTTGACAAAGCTCAGGAGGGGAAGCGTTTCTATAACGCAGGTGAGACTTAAAGTTACAAGGCTCATAGGAGACAAATCGAAGGTCGAGACCTTCGAGACTTAGAAGATCTCCTAAGTCAAAGAGTAATCACAAGCTCAGGAGGAGAAGCATTTTTAGAACGTGGACGAGACCCAAGTCATCGAACTCGCGAGAGAGAAGAAATCTGTAACACCCCTCCTAGCTAAGGACAACTACACAGTCAACCGGTGAAATTTTTTTTTTT
>SNQJ01S0075523.1:31113-58814 GCA_010110895.2 Picea sitchensis
ATATAAGGTCCAACATCAAAAGGGTCCAGATCACTTGCGAGCAAGTGTCCTCAAAGAATAAGTGGTCTCAGTGCGCCAGAGCGGGATGTTACAAAATCAAAGACTAAACCATTTGAACCTTCAAAAATCTCCCAAGTCCAGAAGAAATCAATGAATAGCTTAGGAGGAGCACAAATACCATTGGATTGGCATAAGTGGAGGATCTGGACTGTCAAACTGACATCCAAACTCATGAGGTAGCACGAAGGAGAAGAGATCTAAAGGGATGGTGGAGAACCTTCGAGGAGGAAGAGCCGATAGCCAACAACTGTTATATATCATCAAGTTTCTAAAAGGTCAACAATGGGAATGTTATATGCTCAAATCTCAGGAGGAATAAGAGTCATCGATCAAGTGAAAGGATCGATCATTGATCTCTTCCTGTAGAAATAAAGGGTTTTGAAAAACCAAGTATCGGAAGTCTGGAGAAGAGGAAGAATTTGTCCCCTAAACAAGTTCTGAAACGAAAGACCCAGAGAAATATGGAGGAAAAGATCAGATCTGAATGATCATATCGAGCACAAAGGACCAATAGCCATTGGATCTAGAAGAAGGTGCTCGGGGTTTAATCCATGGGAGGCCGCACATAAGGGTGGAACGGATGGTAGAGGACTTCAAGGGAGAAGTGTTGAATTGTCATGAATCGTCGAATCCAGGGAAGGAACATGAGGTTTAACCTTACACATGTAGAGGAGAGAGGAATCGTCAAAGTCCCTAAAGCATCAGGACCGTCCATCATCAATGGACATGTGGCATAGATCCAAGAGTCACTCGGGATTTGTTTACCAGGAGATTGAGAGTGAAGACTCTCCCAAATTGTCGAAAAGAAGAATGTTGGGATTTGATCATGACCATTAGTCATTCTGAAGAGATCACAACCTTTGATCAGGGAGAAAGGCTACATTCGTCCATTGGAGGGGACACGTGGCTGCTGGTCAACATTTTGGCCACCGGGAAATCATAGGAGAAGGCTTCCCCAGACTCTTGATGGGGAATCATTGACAACGAATCACAACTGTTGGGTCGTGACAGATATGGACCATTGGTTCTAGATCAACGAGGACCCTCCATTATGGAGGACACGTGGTAGGGATCCAGGAGTCACCAGGAGTTTGGTCACCAAGGGTTGGGAGGTGAAGACTTTGCAAGAATCCCGAACAGGAGATCGTCGGGATTTGATCTGCGTTGTTGATCAAGTGACAGATCTAGGTCATTGATCAAGTGACAGATATGGGTCGTAGATCCGAGAGGTATTGTGTCTCTGGGTTTCTGGGAATTGAAAAGGAAAGGAAGGGGCAGTTCATTGTGATTCCCCATATCGCGAAAGCTGAATCACTCAGAGGAGTAGCCCTAGTCCACAGGACAGGGTCGTGTGAAGAAGGCTTAAAGGAGGAGCCAAAGAGTTGTTAGGCCCTTTTCGGGTTTCGTCACTTCGAAGGAAAAGGAGAAGGGAGAGATTGCATTCTAGAATCACGAAATCCAAATTTTGGTAAAAATTTTGGAGTTAAGCGCGTGACCACAGGGTAGTGGTCACATGAGTGGAGATAAGGAAAGGAGCTAAGCACCTTAGACCTGTTTCGGGTTTCGGGGATTGGAGGAACAAGAATTTCCTTTCATCCAAAAAATCCGTAAGTCGATTCACGATTAGCACCTTTTGAGTAAGGCCCATGATCACAACGACAATCACATGATGGGGAAAGCTCGCACTCGGTGCTCACATTTTCACATGGTAGGCTTTGTATAAAGGGATTTGTGGATTAGTTCAAGGGGTTCTAGAAAGAGCCTGGAGAGCCATTTCGACTCAGGAATTGAGAATGATCCAGTGATCGGGAGGTCGCAGAACCCCGAATGGGAGGGGGGCTCCATCATGAGGTCATTTCATATGGTATCAGAGCGGGTTCAACCCTGTGACTTGGGATCATCATGTGTTCCACTGTATTAAACACTTGATTAATAACTTATCACTAATTAAAATTAAAATTTGTCCATGTAGGTAAACATTGTTAAAGGACATCGTGGAGGTAGACGATGTGGTGCTAGGGGCAGAGGCACAACACCTCCAGTAGCATCCACCCAGAGGTTTCTAACCCACAAGGAGAAGAAAACGTCATTGGACAAGAATAAAATGTTGTGGGGCATTTTGTTGATTTGATGAGGTCCTTTTAGAGGATGTCAGAGGCTTTGATTAACCGACTAGATAAAGAGGAGGCTGGGGATCTTGTAACCAATGAGGGTTCACTACCCCCAGCTGGTACTAGTATAATTCACAGAGAACTGGAAAAGGTTAAGTTTAGCGAGTTCATGGGTGCCATGGATGGCTCATCCGTCGAGGCATGGTTGGAGAACATGGCGATGTGATTTTCACTTCGTGACTACACCTCCAACATGAAAGTCCACATGGTAGTCTTTCAGTTGAAGGGAAGTTCTCTTCTATGGTGGAAGGCACTTATGCCTCAACTAAATGTGGTCGTCAAAGACATGTCTTAGGAATTGTTCGAGGAGGGGTTCCGGGAGAGGTATTTATCAGAGGAATTAATCAAGTGCCAGCTCAATGAGTTCAATTCCTTATGACATGGTGGTCATATGGTGTCGGAGTATGAGGCCCGATTCATGGAGTTGCTTAGGTATGCTCCACACCTGAACACAGAGAAGATAAAGATGAACAAGTTCGTGTTCAACGTTAACCTAAAAATTCGTGAAAATGTGAAGATCCTATTTCCATAGACATTGCACGATGCAATTTAGAAGGCCCTCATAGCAGAGGAAGAGCTGACCAACAGGGTTCAGGGAAGGACTCCTACAAGAGAGACTGGACATACAACATCCGGTGCACAACAGCATCAGACACCAACCAAACATTCATTAGGGTATTGAGATACATTGAGAGGATCCATGCTCATGACACCCCGACGACTGAATCCTCAGCATAGGAATCCCTACATATGACCACAGCTTTAGCAACAACATCGCCCACAACAACAAAAGTTTAGGCCTATTGAGAAGAATAGACTAGGATTTTAGGTTAGTTGGCAAACAACCTCGACTTCATAGACTAGGATTATTGGACCAAAGGTTGAATGTTGAACATGTGGAGAGCCACATTACCAATGAGACTGTGTAGTTGGGAAGGCCAGAACGATACTGTTGAGGTATAATAATAGGATTACATAACTCCTAACGATGAATTGAGAAATTTGATCTTAATTGAAGCTCATAGAGCAATACACATGGTTCATCTGGGAGTCACGAAGATGAGGGAAAACCTTAAGCCCTTATTCTTCTGGAAAGGAATGAAGGTGTACATAGTTAAATTCATGGTGAAATGTCTAGAATTTCAGTAAGTGAAGGCTAAAAATAGAGATCTGGTAAGATTACTACAACCACACACTATTTCAGAATTGAAATGGTAGGTCATTTAGATGGAAATTATTGTTGGTTTGTCTCTAATGGAAAGGGGGCACGACTTGATTTTCATGTTAGTTCACATTCTGACAAAGAATGCACATTTTATTACTATGCATACGACGTACCAAGCACCAAACATAGGTAGAGTTTTTTTCAGCGAGATTATGAGATTACATGGCATGCCAAAAAGGATTATATGTGATAGAGGATCGATGTTTATAGGACGTTTTTGGAACAGTTTCCAAGAGGCCTTACGAAAAAAACTAAACTTTAGTATGGAACATCACCCTGAGATAGAAGGGTAGAAAGAAAGAACAAACCAAATTTTGGAATATATGTTGTGGAGATATGTAATGGACCAACAAAATCATTGGGAAGAGTTATTTCCACTACTAGAGTTTGCATACAAAAACAACTACCAAAGTACCATTAAGATAACATCTTTTGAGTTTATTTACGGGAGACCGTGTCAGAGGCCATTGAGCTCGGATCAAATTGAGTATAGGGTCCTAGTAGGACTAGAATTGATCCAAGAAATGGAAGAAAAAATACAAGTGATAAGACAAAGGATTAAAAAAGTGCAAGATCGACAAAAGAGTTATGTCAATGGGCATCACGTTGACCGCAATTATGAATTTGGCGACCAAGTTTTCCTATGGGTGAAACTACACAAGAGTTCGATCAAGTTTGGAAAGCATGCTAAACTCTCTCCTATGTTTGTGGGACCTTTTGAAGTTGTGGAAAGGAAAGGACACATGGCCTATCGACTAGCCTTGCTTGATTATTTGAGGCGTGTACAAGATGTTTTCATGTATCTGTTTTGAGACATTATGTTAGTGATCCTACACATGTGATTGACATGAGATCCTTGCAGGTGTCGAAGGAGGGTGCACTCATGTGGAGCCAGTCCAAATTCTGGACCATCGCATTCGACAGCTAAGGCATCGAACACTCGATTGGGTCAAGGTCTAGTGGGACAATTATAGTCCACAATCGGCTACCTGAGAGGATGAATATGATATGGTCAACAATTTCCTTACTTATTTGATTGTTTAGACATATAGATCTTGTCAGATACTTTATTTACTGCATTTTATATACTGTACAACTTTCGGATGAAGTTTAAAACAAGAGGGGGTTTATGTAACATCCTTCCCTTATGAGGACATGTTATTGACTTATTATTTGAGGATACTTGCATGCAAGTGATCCAATTATAGTATATGGTTATATGTTTTGCATATGGATTCTTATGATGATGTTGATGGGTTATTATTTATGTTATTTTATATATGCATGTTGATAGATGCTATTGACGAGTTTCCCTAAGTGTTAAAGATAATTGATGAATTATGGATGTCAAGGGCATCAATGAACTCCTTGGACTCTGGATTGAGTTAGTGAGTGGATTGTATTGGTTTGACTATTTCATTTATGCATATGTCACATATGATCATTTATAGTATGATTTTATATATGGATCGTTGAAATTATTTCGTTGATGGATGCAAGTTGATGATTTATTTCTAATTTGAATCACATAAGGAGTAGAGGGGCCATGCACATAGAAAATATATTAAGGGAGAGATGTGGGAGAGTCCTGTCACAGCCTCCTAGCACTCTCGTTGTGGCTCATACTGTAGGTTAATAATTAACTAGTTCGAGAGGTCCACAATGTCGTGAGGGAAGACTGAGACAGTCATGCACGAATATTTTAAGGGCTGCACAATAAGGCAGGGTCCTTATTCCTTGGAATCCCTTAGTCTCTCACAAGGTTTCCCGAATGGAGTGATGACTCCAGGGGTTGGAAAATTACCAAAACCATTCAAAAGGAAAGTGGCACCCTTGGATGCATGGGAACGTGTCTTGAAGGGAACGTTCCGTGAATTAAAAGGAAACTTGAGTCAACATATGTAGGTGTCCTAGAAAAAAATAAGTTAATTTGACATTGTCAAATTTAAATGAATTAATTAATGAGTAAATTATTAATTATAAATCCCTATAAGAGACTAAGCCTTTGAAAATAAAATTTAATTAAGCCTAATTATAAGTTTAGTAAAGAGGCTAAACTAAAATTAATAACTAAAGAAAAAGGGGGATGAGGTAAATAATTTCAAGAATTAAGTAAATTAAAATAATCCTAATGATTTGATTTAAGGCACATAGGTGAGAGAAATTATTAAAAGGGAGTTTTTAAAATAAGAAACAAACATAGAGGAGAGAATGTGTACGAATAGAAAGGAATCTAGAGTCTAGTTAACACTAGTCTAACTAAAGAAGAGTCATATTTTCACTCAACTCAGATTTAGTAAGGCATTAGTATTTAATTGAAAATAAGGGGGATAAAGAGACAACTAAGAGTGATTGAATGAGTTCTTTTAGGAAGGGTGAGGGAAATTGAATTTTATTAAAATAAAATGTGGATTTACTAGTGCAAAATGGGGAAAAGGTGACAAGTGTAAGGGGGAAATAATTATAAATTAATTAAATAAAAAAGATAATTAATTGTACAAGTGGGGATGAGTTATGGGGAAATTATATAAAACAAGTGGTGGAGATGAGAAAAAAAAAAAACACTAGTTATGGGTAAAGTTATGCTGCAAAATTTTTGACTGGTTTTACTTGTGAGAGTTTGGATACCCATCCTGAGAGAGAGTGGTGGCTCTACCTTGCAAGGCAAGATGAGAGATAAGAATTTTTGGTTGTGTGTGTGGCCCCTTTGCGGCTCAGGGGGCTAAGGGGGAAGAAGATTACTCCTAGCGTTAGCTATGAGGTACTGGTGAGGTCTTGAGGATTTACAAGCGAAAAATTCAGAAGAAGTGCAAGAAGCGCTACCGAGGAATATCAGACTCAAGCTATTTGTCGGTAGAGGTATTTTCATTGTTATTTCGAAAGGAGTTTTGTTGTTTTATATATAATATTTGTTTATGGAAAAGTTTAACCGGAAGGATTCTAATCGAATTGTTCCACCAGAATTTTCCAACCTATATCCTTGCGAGGAGAAATTATTGTGGCACATTGGAAATTTCATTTAAAAAATAATATCAATAGAATCACAGTTTCATAAGTGCAACCAATATAGTTTTATGATTGAAATTTTTCTTTATATATCCACTCATGTAATAATATTTTCCTCGAGAATCAATGCTCATTTCCCCTAAGGCATTGGTAACCTCCAAAATGAATCTTAAGCTTTGAATATAGGACCACCTTCCAAAAAGATCTCCTAGAACAATTTTTATTTGGATTTTCATTGTCTTGTTAGTCACAAAATTCTAGATTACTCGCTAGTGTAGGATTAGATTATTATACAAATGGGGATTTTTTTTTTTTGGGATGGGAAGGTTGTTAGAACCTATGTTTTCTTAAATATATAAAACCTGTAACACAACCCAGATATTGGTTCATGCATAACGAAATTTTAAAAGGAACTAAAGGTGGGACTCACACAGAAATGTGAATTAAATCTCATAGTTATAACATGCACATAACTTTTCAATCAAAGGTTTCCCAACAATTTTTATCGAGCATCCTCTATAGGATAATTTACCATCAACGATTCTCCTGTAGCGATTGATTTTCTAGTTGTGTCTTCTCGCTTGATACTTCTCTTTTGATTGAGTGCGTTATGCCCTTAGCAATTTTCCCGTAGAGAATATCCTCCTGACTTCTTCTCTTAAACATTGTTCCCTCAACACTTGTCAAGTAAAAGAGCCTCATTTATGTAACATCCCGCTCTGGTGCACTAAGCGAAATTATTCTTTGAGTACACTTGCTCACAAGTGATCTGGATTATTATGCTATTAAAACATTTGATTTTGATTATGAGACATTATGGGTTGATGAAATGTTGTTTTACTACATTGACATAGACAGGTGCTATTGACTCAGTTTTACTGAGTGTGCAGGATTTTGGACCTCGAGGATGCAGAGGCATCGATGGAACCCCTTGGACTCTGGATCGAGTTAGATAGTGTACCATTGGGGTTTGATTTTTTTATTGTGATATTAGTGCATATGATTAGATGATATGATATGGATATATTCTGACATGATTCATTGATGATGCAGACTGACGATAGCTTACCGACTAGACTCACATGTGGAGTAAAGAGATCACGCATGACTACCAGAGATGTTGAGGGAGAGGTGTGGACAATAGCCTTGTCACAGCTAACTAGCACTCTTGTCATGGCTCGAACTGTAGGTTAACGTTTACCTAGTTCGAGAGGACCCAGGATGTCATGACGGTAGACTACAACAGTCGCTCATGGTGATTCTAAGGGGTGCACAATAAGGCAGGTACCTTATTCCTTAGAGGCCCTTAGTCTCCCACAAGTTCACCTGGCGGAGTATTGAATCCAGGGGTTTTTGATGTATACCAAGTCATTCAAGAGGCGAGTTGAACCCTTGGAGCACGTGATGCGTCTTGAAAGGCATGTCGCACAAGGGAACAAATGAGGCGAGTGGAACCCTTGGGGCACGTGGTGCATCCTGAAGGGAACATCATGCAAGGGAACATATGAGATTAGTGGCACCCTTGGAGCATGTGGTGCGTCCCGAAGGGCATGTTGCGCAAGGGAAGAGATGAAGTGAGCGGCACCCTTGGAGCACCTAATGCATCCTAAAGGGAAGGTCGCGTTGTTAATGATAAAAGAATGAACCTAGACGGCCTTAGGACGAATAACGTGATAAGAATTTTTAAAACAATTTCCCTAATAAAATGTCGCCCAACACGAAAATTTAAGGTCTAGGTCTAAATTATGCTAGTGGTAAAATTTTAACTTAAAAGAAAATAATAATAAAAACAACATAAATAATAATTATACTCTTCCTTAAATATTGTCAAAAGAAGAGGGTAAGGAATTTTAAATGATTCATAAAAATCTGTTAGGGTAAAATAAAAAAAAAGGGAAATAATTGTTTTATTATTTTATGGTAATTTAAAATTATTAACTAAAAAGAGAAAAAGGAAAAAGAGGGTTAATTTCGACACCTGCCAATTTGAGTCCTAAATGAAAAGGGGAAAGAGGGAAATCTAAAATATTTAGGAAATAAGGAAAAGAGGGAAACATAATAAGAAAAGGGAAACACAAGGGAAAAAGAAGAAAGACAAACTTAGTAAGGTATCTACCATTAAGAACTTTCTAATTTAAAACTGAACTAGAAAATTGATAATGGGGAAAGNAAATAATAATTATACTCTTCCTTAAATATTGTCAAAAGAAGAGGGTAAGGAATTTTAAATGATTCATAAAAATTTGTTAGGGTAAAATAAAATAAAAAAGGGAAATAATTGTTTTATTATTTTATGATAATTTATAATTATTAACTAAACAACGAAAAAGGAAAAAGAGGGTTAATTTCTACACCTGCCAATTTGAGTCCTAAATGAAAAGGGGAAAGAGGGAAATTTAAAATATTTAGGAAATAAGGAAAAGAGGGAAACATAAGAAGAAAAGGGAAACACAAGGGAAAAAGAAGAAAGAGAAACTTAGTAAGGTATCTACCATTAAGAACTTTCTAATTTAAAACTGAACGAAGAAATTGATAATGGGGAAAGTCATTAAAACCTGTAAGAGAATTTGGGGACACCTAGGAGAAATTCTAGGAGTGACTCTAGGTAGGTGATGGAAATAAGGGAAATTAATTTGTGGAGGAATGAAGGGGATGGGTGACCCTTGTACGGGGAGGATTTTTAGGATTTAATTCTTAAAACTTTAATTAAATGAGATTTTAGGAAAGCAAGGGACTTTGAAACTGTTTATAATGAAGGGAGGAGAAGGATGAAGGATCTCTTCTGTTTTTGTAACATTATGCTGCAGAAATCTCTACTTGACTGACTTAGCTTGTGGGATTTGGGATACCCATCTCGGTGAGGAGTGGTAGCTCGGCCTTGCGAGATGATATGGGAGCTAGTTGACTCTTTGGATAATGTGTGTGGCCCCTTTGCGTCTCGGGGGGCTAAGGGGGAAGAAGAGCACCCCTAGCATTAGCTGGGAGGTACCAGTGAAGTCTCATCGATCGGAAAGTGGTAGTTGCATGGAGCATGCGAGATGTCCACTCAGAGCGGGTGATCAGGCATTGGTACGCTCTCTTCATTTTTGATATGGTATATTGTTGTAGGATTTATGCTTGGATCTGCATGTTTATTTGGGTAAGTGAACTAATTGTCTAGATTGATGACTGGAATTTTTCTTAGCCTAGCTGAATGATTGATTGACTCTCATGGGCTTCGTTTCCCCACATGTATTGACCACCTTGTCATGTTTTGATTTTGACCCTCATGGTTGTTTTTCCTTCGTCCCTAGCTCACCAGTCCTCGCCTGAGCAGTCGACCGGGAACCTCATATACGGTCATTGCCTCGGCGTTAATATACCTATGGATCTCAATGCCTTTCTTTTCTATGCGAGGATGATGAGCGAAGGACGCACATGTTAGCCATATATCCTTGATGTTGGTCCTTGGTTGAAGGTTCGCCTTGTGCCCTGATGAATTTTTTTTAACCCTGCAAATGTGATTGTTGGCAAAGTATTTCCTTAAACTCGGCATGCTTATAGCTCGTCGTTATCTCGTTTTTACCCTGTTTTTATATCTTGATGGATCATTTGACCCTGCATTTTTATTCTTGGTTAAGTTATAATCTGTGTTGTGTATTGGTATTCTAGAAATGGAAAAATGATTTGATTTCATGTCTGTATTTTTATATTTAGTATTTTTGCAATGGAAAAATGAATTGATTTCATGTCTACATTTGTGTATTGGTATTCTGGCAATGGAAAAACGATTTGGTTTCTTGTCTGCATTTTTATATTTGGTATTCTGGCAATGGAAAAAAATGAATTGATTTCATGTCTGCATTTATGTATTGGTATCCTGGAATGGAATTTTTTTTTAATTTTTTGGGCCATGTCTGCATTTTTTCTTGTGTACCTCATGCGAATAAAAAATGATTTCTTTATCCCTGGCGAAAGAAAACATTTATCAATGTCTGTGTTTCTTGTTGTTACCATGATTTTAATCACCATGAATTTAATACTCATATTTTATTCCCACAACTTGCTTAAAAAAAATGTATGTTGAGTGGCTTCTAACACGCCCACGACTTGCTTAAAAAGGAATGTATGTTGAGTGGTTATTTAATTCACCCACGTTTTTATCTTTTCAATTCATGAATTTACTTGCTGGAATGACCACGGTTTGGGTAATTAAAAATTGACTATGTGCATGTTGAATTCACCCACATTTTTAGCTTTCAATTCATAAATTTACTTGCTAGAATGACCACGGTTTTGGGTAATTAAAAATTCACTGTGTGCATGCTAAATTCGCCCACGTTTTTAGCTTTTCAATTCATAAATATACTTGCTAGAATGACCACGGTTTTGGGTAATTAAAAATTGGTTGTGTGCATGATGAATTCACCCACATTTTTAGCTATTCAATTCATAAATTTACTTGTTGGAATAACCATGGTTGATAATTAAAAATTGACTATGTAGCTGTTGAAATCGTCCCCACGTTTTTTATCCATTCAATTCATAACTTAATTGCAGTAATGACCACTATTTTGCCTTTAAATTGTGACTGCGTTTTCCCTTCAGTGATGGACTATGTTGATGTTGATTGGATACGTTTTCCTTTAATTGTTGAGTTGTTGTCGACTGGGAACGATTGGCCACCATTGGTGCACTGCTTTTTTGTTGATTTTGCTACAGTGATTTAAGTGGTCAACGGATTCATTCTTATTGTCTAAATGCCTCAGCGAATTAAATGGTTATACTGTTAGCTAATTTTCCTTGTTATTGATAGATTCTATGTTATGTAATTGTCATATTAAATGACGGAACAATTGCTACAACAAGGTTAATGGTTGGCATTTTCCTTTTGCTGTTAATTGCCAGGTTAATTGCAATGCGAAATGCCATAATAATTTCCTTATTAATTGTCAGAACAATTGCTATAGCATTATCAATGGTCAACAGATTCATTCTTAATGATTAACTTCCACCACGAGTTAAATGGTTAACAGTTAGGTTTATCGCCTTGTTATTGCGCTATCATTGTTATGTTAAGAGTCATGTAAATTGCTAAATTAATTGTTATGCTAATCCTTATGTCAATTGTCTGGTTAAATGCTATATTAATTGTTATGTAACTGCTATGTCAATTTCCTTGTTGAATTTCTCCAGTAGTGTTAATAGTTAGTAGTTTCCTTCTCGGTGTTAATGGATGACTAGTATTGTTAGTCTGGACAATATAGTTAGACTACATGTTGAGGTTTAAATTTTTCATAAGGGATATAATGGTAGCGTTCTACTTTAAGTTGTTAATATTGTTATTTAAGTTAATGGCTATTCAGATGGGGATGTGGATTAATATAGAATAGCCCTTTTCGGTCGTAATAATGATTAAATTAGTATGTTGAGTAAAGACTAGATTGCAAATTTTAGACTTGCTAAATTGATTATAATTAAGGTTAGATTGTATTTATGATTATAGTTCTAGTGTTGATTACTTAGGCTTGATAAATTGATTGTTTTAACACTAATTTAGAGGTTACATTAATGATTAGTTGTAACTTGGCGTGCCTCGTTAGAATGGAACCCATGTTAATTTAGAGTGCAGTCATCGATCGGTTAGCCTGGGTTTTTAGTGGGGTCGAGGAATATGTCATTTGGGCTAGCATCATCCATTGCCTTCGTTATTTAGTGTCTCATCGACCCTTTGTGTGGGGGGTAGGTATAGTCTCCCAGTCAGTATTTGGTTCCTGGCACGTCGGAGTTTTCTTGAGCATTGGTCCATTTTTGTTTTTCCCCAGGGTTATTGTCGTGCCTCTCATCTGGGAACAACAAGATTCCTGATGTGGGGATCATGGTGTGCCCTATGGGTTAGCGGTGAATGATATCTTGGTCGGAGTTGGTGCCTACCATGTGAGCGTGGTTGAGCATCAGATGTTGACTTGGGTGCATGCATTGGTTCTCGAGCCTTGAGGTTTTAGTCTTGTTCGTCACCGTCGTTATGTCGAGAAGGGGAATTTGTCCCTTAATCTTGTAGGTGTGTCTTGTTGCATTGGGCGCTTGCTTGTTACTCCTGGTTTTCTGTGCCTATTTGCCCGATTGACCTTGTGTCTGTGCACGGTGTCCCAGTTGCCTGTTACCTGGGTTGAGTGCTTATGTTCGTTTTCTGGGTTGTGGTTAAACTTTTATTGTCATTCCCTTCGTGCCCTTAATTCTTCCAAAAAAAAAAATTGGCTTAGCCCTTGGCCACATCAATGTGGTTGTTACATATGGTATCAGAGTAGGTTCAACCCGAGACTTGGGATTACTACGACTTTCGTTGATATGAATTGATTATAATGTTGCTAATTGAGTTGACTTGTATTCGTGCAGGTAATCATGGTTATAGGACGTCGTGGAGGTATACGAAAGGGTGCTATGGGAGGAGGCATGACGTCTCCAGTAGTAGCCCCGCCTAAGGGGCTAACCCCCAGGGAAACAAACAGGTTGTCTAGCAAGAGAAGGTAGCATTTGGTGATGTGGTCGGAATGATGAGATATTTCCAGTGCATGTCTGAGGTAATGATCATCCATTTGGACAAAGATGAGGCTAGGGCACCAGCACCCACAGAGGGTCCACCGCACACTCTGGTCGGTACTAGTAGCATTCACCATGAACTCAAGAAGGTCAAATTTCTCGATTTCTTTGGTTCCCCGGACGATGCAATTGTCGAGGCATGGTTGGAGAATATGGCAATGTGCTTTGCGCTTCGTGATTATACCTACAACATGAAGGTCCACATGGCGGCCTTCCATGGAAACTGTTCGAGGAATGGTTATGAGAGAGATACCTATCAGAGGAATTTATTGAGTGTCAACTCAATGATTTCAATGCCTTATGATAGGGCAGTCGTATGGTGCCCGAGTACGAGGCCTTTTTTATGGAGTTTCTTCGGTATGCTCTACATCTTAACACTGGTAATATTAAGGTCAATAGGTTCGTGTTCGGCCTTAACGACAACATATGTGAAAAAGTTAGGATTTTGATGCCTGAAACCTTGCATGATTCCATCCAGAAGGCCCTCATAGTAGAGGAGGAGCTTATCAACATGGGTCATACCAGGACTATAGCAAGACCAGCAGGGCAGGTGTCATCTGGTGCATAGTAGCATCAGACACTAGCCAGACATACGCCAAGGTATCGTGGCTTCCAGAGGGGTTCCACTTTCACTGCACCTTGGTGACCGATGCCTCAACAACGAACACCTTATCGGGCACCACAACATCAAAAATCACATCGACTGCAATAACAACAGTTTAGGCATGTTCAATAGAGCAGACCAGGATTCCAGGCTAGTGGGCCATCATCTTCTACTTCGGGTACCAGGACTACTGGGCCGAAGAAGGGGTGTTTGACGTGTGGGGAGCCACACTACCAATGCTACTGCCCTGTGGAGAGGACTAGAGCATCTGGATCAGCCGAACCCACTATCGTGGGAGATTTGAGTACCACCCATTGGATTCATGAAATGGTGAATAACCACCAGACAGAGCATCAATCAACTTTTCTTGAGACTATAGGTACCATCGCTGACCAGACCCTTAGTATTTTGATAAATCCCGTTGCTACCAAGAGTTTCATTGCTGGTGCAACGCTAAAAAGGATTAAGGTAAAGGCAATCCAACAGGATGAGTTTAGCTTCGTAGAGATGGCCTTAGGAGCCAAAAAAAAGGTTGGAGGAAAGGTTACAGGTTGTATCCTTAACCTGGGAGAGTTTGTCACTAGGGACAACATGTACGTCACAATCTTAGGATCTTATAACATTGTGATCGGTATGGACTGGTTGGAATCACATGAGGTGATACTCAACTGCAAGATGAAACAATTGAGCTTGGTCAACGATGAGGGACATAGATGTGTGATTTTAGGACGAAACTAAGGAGTTTCCCTGAGGTTCATCTCTTCCTTGAAGCTATGGAAGAGCATGCACAAGGGGTGCAAGATTTATGCAATCCTTGCGTTAAACGAGAAGGGAGTAGCAGAAGGTATAGACCACCTTCCAGTGGTGAGAGAGTTTGCAGACATATTTCTGGAGGAGTTACTTGGGATGTCACCAAAGAGGGAAATGGAGTCTACTATAGACCTAAAACCAAGAACTTAACCGATAGCTAGAACGCCTTATCGGATGTCGACCCTGGAGTTACAAGAGTTGAGAATGAAACTAAAAAAATTATTGGACCTGGGACTGATACGTCCAAGTGTGTCACCATGGGCTATGCCTGTTATTTTCATAGGAAATAAGGATAGGTGTTGGAGGCTCTTCATTGAATACCATCAGTTGAACAAGGAAACAATCAAGAATTAGTATTTGTTGCCGATGATTGATGATATGTTTGATAAAATGAAGGGCATGACGGTGTTCTCAAAGATCGACTTGCGATCAGGATACCACCAGTTACAGATTAAGGAAGATGACACCCCTAAGACTGCCTTTAAGACGAGGTTTGGACATTACGAGTTTACTGTTTTATCGTTTGGACTGAAAAACTCCTCAAGGGTATCTATGAGTTTGATGAACGGGGTGTTCCATGAGTACTTGGACAAGTTCGTCCAAGTATTCNTCATTGACAATATTTTGATTTAGTATCGGACCATGGAGGAGCATGACGAGCACTTGCGCTTGGTACTACAGTCTCTGCGAGAGCACAAATTGTATGGGAAGTTTTCCAAATGCTCGTTTTATCAATCGAAGATTCACTACTTAGGACATGTCATCTCCGACGAAGGCATCTCCATCGATCCAGCAAAGCTCGAGGCTATTATGGAATGGCGTGCACCAAAAAATGTCCTGGAAGTTTGTATCTTCATGGTTTTAGCAGGATACTATCGATGGTTCGTCGAGGGATTTTCAATCATAGAAAATACGATCATGTAATTGTAGAATAAAAACAAGAAGTTTGTTTGGACCGAGAAATGTGCAGAAGCATTTCGGAGGCTCAAGGAGTTGTTGACAACATCACCAATAATAAAGGTCTCTGACATGGATGCGAACTTCTTGGTATGCACTGACGCATCCAAGGAAGGCTTAGGTGGATTCTTGATGAAAAATGGATGAGTGATCGCTTACATCTCGAGGAAACTGACAAGGCATGAGGAGAACTATGCGACGCACTATTTGGAGTTGTTAGCCATCGTATATGCCTTGAAGGTATTGGAGATACTAGCTTGTTGGAAAAAAATTTGAACTAAAGATTGACCACTGTGGACTACAACATATCTTTACGCAAAGCGACCTGAACGCACAACAATGATGTTGGTCAGAATTGCATAGCGAGTACGAATTCAAGATTACTTACATAAAAGGAACAGTGAACCCAGTGGCAGATGCATTGAGTGAGAGACCAGACATCTTTTTAGTGCTGCCTCTTCAGATGAATCTATGTAAAAATATTCTAACTTTATAGCATGACGATGATTGGTACAAAGAGGTCGAGGGTTTTATCAGACAAAAAAAAATGATGGTACCAAGATTTGAAGGATTTTCATTTGATAGCGATGGTTTATTAAGGTTTAAAAATCAGATTTATATACCGCTGAATGACGAGTTGAGGATGTTGATCCTAGCGAGGCTCATAGAGTAGTTTACATGGCTGACTCAGGAGTCATGAAGATGAGGGAAGACCTTAAACCCTTATCCTTCTAGAAGGGAATGAAGGAAAACATAGTTAACTATGTGGCCAAATGTCTAGAATGTCAGCAAGTAAAGGATGAACATAGACCCCCAGCAGGATTACTACAGGAACACGTTGTTTTAGAATCGAAATGGGAGGTTATTTCGATGGATTTTATTGTTGGATTGCCACTGACGACAATGAGACATGACTCGATTTTCATAGTAGTAGACACTCTGACGAAGAGTGATCACTTTATTCCTGTGCATACAACGTATCAGGCACCTAACATAGCTAGAGTTTTCATCCATGAGATTGTGAGGCTTCATGGCGTGCCTAAGAGGATTATATATGATCGAGGATCGGTGTTTACTGGATGATTTTGGACGAGTTTCTAAGAGGCCTTGGGAACCCAACTTAACTTTAGTACTACGTATCACCCGGAGGCTGACAGGAAGACTGAATGAACGAACCAGACCTTGAAGGACATGTTGCGCATGTACGTGATGGATCAACAAAAGTGTTGGGAGAAATTCTTACCACTGTTGGAATTCACTTATAACAACAGTTACCAAAGCACCATTAAGATGGCGCATTTCGAGTTCCTTTACGGTCGACTGTGTCGAACGCCTTTGAGTTGGGATCAGCTTGAGGATAGGGTCCTCATGGGACCATAAGCAATTCAAGAAATGGATGAGAAAATGCAAATAATAAGACAAAGGATTAAAGAAGCGCAAGATTGGAAGAAGAGTTATGTTGATGTGCACTGTGTCGACCATAGTTACGAGGTTGGCGATCGAGTCTTCTTACGGGTTAAACCGCATAAGAGTTTGATCAAGTTTGGAAAGGGAGATAAACTCTCTCCTAGGTTTGTGGGACCCTTAGAGATTGTGGAGAGAAAGGGGCCCGTGGCCTATCAACTAGCCTTGCCTGATTCTTTGAGGCATATGCATGATGTTTTTCATGTATATGTTTTGAGACATTATATTAGTGATCCTACACATGTTATTCACATGAGTTCCTTGTAGGTATCGAATGAGGGGGTGCTCACGGTTGAGCCGATCTGCATCTTGGATCATCACATTCGACAACTACGACGTCAAACAGTAGATCAGGTCAAGTTCCAATGGGACAACTATAGTCCGCACTCGACGACCTAGGAGGATGCATATGATATGCGCCAACAATTTCCATTTTTGTTTGATAGATAGAATTATGATACTGTGACACATATTATTTTGGCACTTATACTGTGAAACTTTGAGTAAAATTTTAGACCAAGAGGGGTGTATGTAACGTCCTGCTCTGGCGCACTGAGCGAACTTATTCTTTGAGGACACTTGCTCGCAAGTGATCCAGATTTTTATGCTATTAAAACATTTGATTTTGATTATGAGGTATTATGGGTTGATGACATGTTGTTTTACTGCATTGACATAGACAGGTGCTATTGACTCAGTTTTACTGAGTGTGCAGGATTTTGGACCTCGAGGATGCAGAGGCATCGATGGAACCCCTTGGAATCCGGATTGAGTCGGGGAGTGTACCATTGGGGTTTGATTCTTTTATTGTGATATTAGTGCATCTGATTAGATGATATGATATGGATATATTCTGACATGATTCGTTGATGATGCAGGCTGATGATAGCTTGCTGACCAGACTCACATGTGGAGGAAAGGGGTCACACATGACTACTAGATATGTTGAGGGAGAGGTGTGGACAAGAACCTTGCCACAACCTACTAGCACTCCCACCGTGGCTCGAACTGTAGGTTAACATTTACTTAGTTCGAGAGGAACCACAATTCCATGAGGAAAGACTGTGACAGTTGCTCACTATGAAACTAAGGGGCGTGCAATAAGGCAGGGGCCTCATTCCTTAGAGGTCCTTAGTCTCCCACAAGTTCACCTGGCGGAGTATTGACTCCAAGGGTTTTTTATGTCTACCAAGTCATTCAAGAGGCGAGTGGCACCCTTCGAACACATGGTGCGTCATGAAGGGCACGTCGCACAAGGGAATAGATGAGGCGAGTGACACCCTTGGAGTACGTGGTGCGTCCTGAAGGGCATCTCGTGCAAGGGAACAAATGAGGCGAGTGGCACCCTTGGAGCACGTGGTGCGCCCTGAAGGGCATGTCCCGCAAGGGAACAAATGAGGCAAGTGGTACCCTTGGAGCACCTAGTGCGTCCTGAAGGGCACGTCGCGTTGTTAATGATAAATGAATGAACCTAGATGGCCTTAGGACAAATAATGTGATAAGAATTTTTAAAACAATTTCCCTAATAAAATGTTGCCTAGCATGAAAATTTAAGGTCTAGGTCTAAATTATGCTAGTGGCAAAATTTTAACCTGAAAAAAAAAATTATATATATATATACACAAAATAAAAATAAAAAAAGAATAAATAATAATTATACTCTTCGTTAAATCTTGTAAAAAAAAGGGGGTAAGCAATTTTAAATGATTCATAAAAATCTATTAGGGTAAAATAAAAGAAAGGGAAATAATTGTTTTATTATTTTATGATAATTTAAAATTATTAACTAAAAAGGGAAAAAGGAAAAAGGGGGTTAATTTCTACACACAATTTGAGTCCTAAATGAAAAGGGGAAAGAGGGATATCTAAAATATTTAGGAAACTAAGAAAAGAGGGAAACATAAGAAGAAAAGGTAAACACAAGGGAAAAAACAGAAAGTCAAACTTAGTAAGGTATCTACCATTAAGAACTTTCTAATTTAAAACTGAACTAGGAAATTGATAATGGGGTAAGTCATTAAAACCTGTAANAAAAGAGGGAAACATAAGAAGAAAAGGTAAACACAAGGGAAAAAACAGAAAGTCAAACTTAGTAAGGTATCTACCATTAAGAACTTTCTAATTTAAAACTGAACTAGGAAATTGATAATGGGGTAAGTCATTAAAACCTGTAAGAAAATTTGGGGACACCTAGGAACGATTCTAGGAGTGAATCTAGGTAGGTGAGGGAAATAAGGGAAATTAATTAATTAAAGAAATTAACTATTGGAGGAATAAAGGGGATGGGTGACACTTTTACAGGGAGGATTTTTAGGATTTAATTTTTAAAACGTTAATTAAATGAGATTTTAGGATAGTAAGGGACTTTGAAACTCTATGTAATGAAGGGAAGATAAGGATGAAGGATCTCTTATGTTTGTGTAACCTTACGTTGAAGAAATCTCTACTTGACTGACTTAGCTTGTGGGAGTTGGGATACCTAACTCGATGAAGAGTGGTACCTCGGCCTTGTGAGGCGAGCTGGGAGCTAGTTGAATCTATGGATAGTTTTTGTGGACCCTTTGCGGCTCGGGGGGGTAAGGGGGAAGAAGAGTACCCCTAACATTGGCTGGGAGGTACCGGTGAAGTCTCGTCGATCGACAAGCGATAGTTGCACGAAGCGCACAGGATGTCCACTCAGAGTGGGCGATTAGGAAACAATACGCTCTCTTCATTTTTGGTATGGTAGATTGTTGTAGGATTTATGCTTGGATCTGCATGTTTATTTGGGTAAGTGAACTGATTGTCTAGATTGATGACTGAAATTTTTCTTAGCCTAGCTCGATGATTGATTGACTCCCATGGCCTCCATTTCCCCACATGTCTTGACCACCTTGTGGTGTTTTGATTGTGACCCTTGTGGTTCTTTTCCTTCATCCCTAGCTCACCAGTCCTTGCCTGAGCAGTCGACTAGGAGCCTGATTTACGGTCATTGCCTCGACATTAATAGACCTATGGATCTTAATGCCCTGCTTTTTTGTGCGAGGATGATGAGTGAAGGACGCACCTGTTAGCCATCTATTCTTGATGTTGGTCCTTGGATGAAGGTTCACCTTGTGCCCAGATGCATTTTTTTAACCCTGCAAATGTGATTGCTGGCGAAGTTTTTCCTTAAACTTGGCATGCTTATAGCTCGTCGTTATCTCGTTTTTACCCCATTTTTATATCTTGATGGATCATTTGACCCTGCATTTTTCTTCTTGGTTAAGTTATAATCTGCGTTGTGTATTGGTATTCTCGCAATGGAAAAACGATTTAATTTCCTATTTGCATTTTTTTATTTTGTATTCTATCAATGGAAAAATGAATTGATTTGATGTCTACATTAGTGTATTGGTATTCTAGCAATGGAAAAACAATTTGGTTTTCTGTCTGCATTTTTATATTTGGTCTTCTCGCAATGGAAAAAAATGAATTGATTTCATGTCTGCATTTGTGTATTGGTATCCTGGAATGGAAAAACATTTTTATTTGTTGATCCATGTCTGGATTTTTGCTTGGGTACCCCATGCGAATGAAAAGCAATTTCTCTATCCCAGGCGAATGAAAACATTTATCATTGTCTGTGTTTCTTCCTTTTACCATGATTTTAATCACCACGAAATTAATACTCAGATTTTATTCCCACGACTTGCTTAAAGAAAACGTATGTTCAATGGTTGCTAACATACCCACGACTTGTTTAAAAGAAACGTATGTTGAGTGGCTGCTGAATTCGCTCACATTTTTAGCTTTTTAATTCATGAATTTACTTGCCGGAATGACCACGGTTTGGGTAATTAAAAATTGACTGTGTGCATGTTGAATTCGCCCATGTTTTTAGCTTTCAATTCATAAATTTACTTGCTGAAATGACCATGGTTTTGGGTAATTAAAAACTGACTGTGTGATTGTTGAATTTGCCCACGTTTCTAGCTTTTCAATTCATAAATATACTTGTTGGAATGACCATGGTTTTGGGTAATTAAAAATTGGTTGTGTGCATGTTGAATTCACCCATATTTTAAGCTATTCAATTCATAAATTTACTTGCTGAATGACCACGGTTGATAAGTAAAAATTGATTGTGTAGCTGTTGAAATCGCCCACCCTTTTTTTAGCCATTCAATTCATAATTGACTTGCAGTAATGACCACTATTCTTCCTTTAAACTGTGACTGTGTTTTCCCTTGAGTGATGAACTGCATTGATGTTGATTGGATACATTTGCCTTTAATTGTTGAGTTGGGCACGATTGGCCACCATTGGTGCACTGCGTTTTTGCTGATTTTTCTACAGTGACTTAATTGTTCAACAGATTCATTCTTATTGTCTAAATGCCTCAGCGAATTAAATGGTTAAACAATTAGGTAAGTTTCCTTGTTATTGATAGATTCGTTGTTATGTAATTGTCATATTAAATGTCGGAACAATTGCTACAACAATCTTAATGGTCGCCATTCTCCTTTTGCTGTTAATTGCAATGCTAAATGACATAATATTTGCCTTATTAATTTCCATAACAATTGCTACAACATTATCAATGGTTAGCAGATTCATTCTTAATGATTAAGTGCCACCGCGAGTTAAATGGTTAACAATTAGGTGAATCACCTTGTTATTGCGCTATCATTGTTATGTTAACAATCATGTAAATTGCTAAATTAATTGTTATGCTAATCCTTATGTCAAATGTCGGGTTAACTGCTATATTAATTGTTATGTAACTTCTATGTTAATTTCCTTGTTGAATTGCTCCAGTAGTGTTAATAGTTAGTACTTTCCTTCTCAGTGTTAATGGATGACTAGTATTGTTAGTCCGGACAATATAGTTAGACTACATGTTGAGGTTTAAATTGTTCATAAGGGATATAATGGTAGCGTTCTATTTAAGTTGTTAATATTGTTATTTAAGTTAATGGCTAGTTGGATGGGGATGTGGATTAATAAAGAATAACCCTTTTAGGTTGTAATAATGATTAAATTAGTATGCTGAGTAAAGACTAGATTGTAAATTTTAAACTTGCTAAATTGATTATAATTGAGGTTAGATTTTATTTATGATTAAGTTTCTAGTGTTGATTACTTAATCTTACAAAATTTATTGTTTTAACGTTAAGTTACTGGGTGCATTAATGATTAGTTGTAACTTGACGTGCCCCGTTAGAATCGAACCCATGTTAATTTAGAATGTATTCATTGACCGGTTAGCCTGGGTGTTTGGTGGGGTCGGGGACGATGTTGTGTTGGCTAGCGTCACCCCTTGCCTTTGTTCCTTAGTGTCTCATCAACCCTTTGTGTGGGGGGTAGGTATCGTCTCCAAGTCAATATTCAGTTCCTAGCACATCGGAGTTTTCTTGAGCCTTGGTCCGTTTTTGTTTTTCCCCAGGGTTATTGTCGCGCCTCTCTTCTGGGGACGACATGATTCCTGATGCAGGGAGCATTGCGTGCCCTATGGGTTAGCAGCGAATGATATCTTGGTCGGAGTCGATGCCTACCATGTGAGCGTGGTTGAGCGTGCATGTTGACTTGGGCGCATGCATTGGTTCACGTGCCTTGAGATTTTAGTCTTGTTCGTCAACATCATTATGTCGGGAAGGGGAAGTTGTCCCTTAAGCTTGTAGGTGTGTCTTGTTGCATCGGGTGGTTGGTCGTTACTCCTGGTTTTCTGTGTCTATTTTCCCAGTTGCCCTTGTGTCTGTGCACAGTGTCGCAGTTCCGTGTTACCTGGGTTGCGTGATTTTATTCGTTGTCTAGTGTGTGGTCAAACTTTTGTTGTCGTTGCCTTCGTTCCCTTAATTCTTCTTCAAAAAAAAAAAAATGGCTTCGCGTGTGGCCGCATCAATGTAGTTGTTACACTTTACAACCATCGAATTCATTGTTCAACATTTACCCAAGCAAGGGACGCGGTGGGAGTAGGAACATGAAGGAAGTTCCTGAGTAATCATTGGGCAGGCGTATTCACCATTCTTATAATGCATAGATTTGACTGGCGCCAGAATTAGAAGATAATTTCCAACCTCTGCGATTTAGATACTGGGAAAATTGTCTCTTTAAAACTGTTGTTGTGGCATTTCAATTGATACGAACGGATGGACTCTCCTTTCCTTGATCGGACCCGTAATTGTATGCTTACTATATTTCGAGAACTATTTCCACTTTAATATGCAGAGGAGATCGGAAGGTTGTTTCTCTTTCCTTTAACCATCGTGGAAGGTTCCAACACGAAGTGAATAACCAAGAAAGATGTTTAGGAACACGATTCACTTGGATTCCTTCTTCCACGGAATTGGAAAAGATGAAGAGTAAGGGTTTATCTTTAAATAATGTGTCTGGTCATTGTCATTCAATGACACTTCTTCACCGTCCCTCCTTGGGATTGTTAATTCTTTTATTGTTGTTTCCTGGTCTTTGCCAATATCTGCGTTACCAAGAAGGTACCCCTTGGAAGAAGCTTCCAGCCTTAAAAATAAAATCTTGCCTTTGACCCAAGTTCACCTGCCATATTGTTAGTCTATTAACGAGAGTGGCCTCTTGTAAAACCCTCCCGTGGATATAGTAGAGGGATTCTTTTTATWTGGATCTTTTCTAAGTTCTTTTTATGGAGGTATAAAGCCAATGTTTTCTCGGTTAGTTGATCCTTTAGGTTGACTCCCTTTACTTTTTATTTTAAKTATGCAGGCGACCTAAGATTTCCTTTTCTACATAGCTAAAATTATGATCCTTTAAATSTTCTTAAGGGAATTTTACGCAACATTTCACCATGATCGTATGTTATGGCCATCTTGCATATGGTAAATTAARGATTTTAATTCTAACAAAACATCCCAGGCTTCAACCCTGAGCTAGGGATAGATCCATACCTTGACTAGAGGTAAGTGCATAACCCACGCCTCATTAACAACCAAGACATCATTCCGCACAGGTTAGTAAGCATGAACTCTAAAATCGATTATTTTGACCTAACCAGATTTTTGTCGAGAGTATCCAAAGTCATCTCCACATTATTGTTAGTTTTATTCCAGATTGTTACAAATCAATGAAAGAATTCAACCGACCCTTTAATAATGAACACCACCAATTCTTCTCCATCTGCAATGGTATGTGCATTTATCTGGTTATTTGTTAGGCGAAACTATTTTGTTTTGTCATCATTTAATTTTAAGGAAATGTTGATTTATGATTACTTAAGTAATTAGAATATTAGTGCGCCATGGAATTAATGTTGATTTATGATTAGGTAACTAATAATATTATTAGTCTGGCATGGAATTAAAGTTGAGTTATGATTAATTAAGTAATTGGATTCTTAACATTTCATGGAATTAATGTTCATTTATGATTAAGTAAGTAATATGATTAATAATAAAACGACATGGAATTAATGTTGATTTATGATTAAGTAAGTAATTAAATTACTATAGTGCCATGGAATTAATGTGATTATGATTAATTAAGTAATTAGGGTATTTGTGCGCCATGGAATTAATGTTGAATTATGATTAATTAATTAATTAGATTATTAGCGGGCCATGGAATTAATGTTGATTTATGATTAAGTATGTAAAAAGATTATTAGTGTGCCATGGAAATAATGTTGAATTATGATTAATTAAGTAATTATCTTATTAGCGTGCCATGTAGTTAATGTTGATTTATGATTAAGTAAGTAATAAGATTACTACCGTGCCATGGAATTAATGTTGATTTATGATTAAGTAAGTAATTAGATTACTAGTGCGCCATGGAATTAATGTTGATTTATGATTAATTGAGCAATTATATTATTAGCACGCCATGGAATTGCTGTTGATTTATGATTAATGAAGTAATTATATTACTCTTGCGCAATGAAATTAAAATCCATGTACGATTGATTGAGTAAATAGATTCTCTTGCATCATTAAAATGATGTTGATGTAAGATTGATTGAGTAATTATATTCTCTTGCGCCATGAATAATGTTGATGTATGACTGATGAATCTAGGCTCGAGTTTGAGTTGTGATTGGTTAAGGGAATTCGAGTTGTGAGTTGTGATTGAATCTATTGGAAAAGTATTGTATTTTATTTTGACAAAGATATGGTGTTTTTTCTAAGAACTTTCATTCATGCGAAAAAGTATTGGATTTTATTTTGTCAAAGATATTTTGTTTTTAATAGAACTTTCTTCTATAGCATTTCTATTTTTTTTTTCAAAGATATTGTGTTTTTTTAATAGCAATTTCATCCATGACATTTTTTATAAAGGTAATGTAAAGTGTTAAAACTAGATATTAATGTAAGTCGTGATCATGAATACAATTCAACAATTTTGTTGTATAAAGAAATGTGTTTGAATCTATTGGAAAAGTATTCTATTTTATTTTGTCAAAGATATGGTGTTTTTTATAAGAACTTTCTTTCATGTTGAAAAGTATTGGATTTTGTTTTGTCAAAGATATTGTGTTTTTTAATAGACCTTTCTTCCATGCCTTTTTTTATAAGGATAATGTAAAGTGTTAAAAGTAGATATTAGTGTAACTCATGATCATGAATAGAATTTAACAATTTTGTTGTATAAAGAAATGTGTTTGAATCTAGTGGAAAAGTATTGTAATTTATTTTGTCAAATATATGGTGTTTTTTATAATAATTTTCTTTTGAAAAGTATTGAATTTTATTTTGTCAAAGATATTGTGTTTTTAATAGAACTTTCTTCTATAGAATTTTTATTTTTTTGTCAAAGATATTGTGTTTTTTAATAGAACTTTTTTCCATCAATTTTTTTTATAAGAACTATTTAAAGTGTTAAAACTAGATATTAATGTAACTCATGATCATGAATACAATTTAACAATTTTATTATATAAATAAATGTGTTTAAATCTATTAGAAAAGTATTAAAAAAGTATTGTATTTTATTTTTTCAAAGATATGATGTTTTTTAATAGAACTTTCTTCCATGAATTTTTTTTATAAAGGTAATGTAAAGTGTTAAAACTACATATTAGCTATACCCATAAACCATTGCAAAGGATGAGATCCTAGATCCTATTAATTACAAATCATGATATGTACTTAACAAATTTTGAACTAAAAGATGAAATATTATTTTGTAACTACGAGATAAATATAAATTCGCTATTCCCATAAACCATTTCAAAGGATGAGATCCTAGATCCTATCAACTACAAATCATGATATGTACTTAACAAATTTTGAACTAAAAGATGAAATATTATTTTATAACTACCAGATAAATATAAATTCTAGGAAATCAAGCTTGAAAAGTTACTTTAAAACAATTTAAATAACCCTATAAAAATAAGGGTTAAGATCACCTATCGACGAATCCACAAATAATTTGAAAACATGGAATAATATATAACCAAATAATTAATTTTTATATAATTATTCATATATATATCTATATAATTGTAAATAAGATCTTTATTAAGTATTAAAAGAATTTACGTATTTTTTTGTTACCAAAAGATGTTGAGAGAGTCCTCTAAAACCAGAAGTTACAAATACTCAGAGCATGTCCCTGTGGGGAAACCATTCCATAATAGAGAATAAATAGTTTGAGAACTATAAGTCACACTAGTTTAAATTAACAAATATTAAAATTATAATAGTGTTGACATACAAAAACACTAACATACAAAAACACTAACAAATATTGAGTAAAAAATATTAACATCATGTTAGTCATTAGAATGAGGATCTCGATGGACCTGTGGGATAACATCGATCTCATTTTCAATAGTTGAAGAAAACTATGTCCATGGATGACCAATAACAAGAAATTGGAAGGATCTACCATGGCGCTTTGCAATCCAGGAGACCATCGAGATGAGATGAGTGTCATGATCTTCTAGTGTCTTCATGCACTTCTTGATTTGTTTGAAATATTCATCTTCGGGGAGCATCCCCAATGCTACCATTATTTTTTTGTGCCAATAAAGTTCGACAGGGATCTAAAATTTGGAGTTCTTAGTTCTAGTGCAACTCAGATCAAGGATAATGTCAGCCAATTGATTCCTGACCTCCTTGTCTTCCTTGAATTTTTAAATCAATTTCACTTTTGCTTCCAGGGAAGGCATAGTGGCCTGATCCTTGTGAGGGACAAATTCATGATAGAACTATGCTACCTAAATGGTTTCCTTAGAAGCATGCAAGGGGCATGCAGGTGAAAGTCTAGGCCTCCTTCTGTGGGGAGCCTTAATGAAACGTGGATGAGCAGAAAAATATTTCTTAACACAGACAAGCGAATAGACGAGCCAAATAACAAAGTAAACCATAACAGATAGAGAAGCCAAGAATCTTTGAAATCCACAACCAACTATGAATGATGATTTAACTTCCATATGGTCATCATACAAGCATAAGCATGGAGCATAACAACATAATTGTCTTTCATGATCATGAGATGTAGTATCATAGTATCATTCGACCTCATGCATGCAGAGCTCAGATCGAATCGTGCAAGCTATCTCCCCCCATTCAATTTCTTGAATGCCTTCATAACCCAACCTATCATGAGCCCATGAGCTTTGTAGTAGAAAAGTGACACCTAGAGCCACCACCCTCTCAAGTAACAATGTGTCCAAATAATACCCCATATCAGGTTAAATTTAATTATATTGTTAATAAAATAAATTAATTTAAAAAAATCATCTTATATTTATACATACTTAAATCTAAATAATACATACTTAGCCATACAACATGAGTGGGCCTAATGGTTAAGAACATGTCTTTCTTCCTAAGAGGTCACAAGTTCAAATTGAGAGGGGGTAGGGTATGTATACCTCATAAACTTT
>SNQJ01S0075525.1:0-42999 GCA_010110895.2 Picea sitchensis
TTTTCTTCATCCACTGAAAGTTATTTTGCTGTTTAACCAATCTTGGAGAGCACTGTCTATTTGTTTACCATTTTGATGTCTGAATGCTATTAGATGAATTGAGTTATCCCATTGATCCACATTTATAAAATACAAAAACATTCATTTCTTAAGTTACCAAGCACCTTTGGTCTGCAACCACAAAGGGTTTCTTGGAGTGATAACACTAGGTTCTTGTACATTATGTTCTTTTCACCATTTCTACTTCGTCCCACTTCTGTTCTTCATCTTTGAATTTGTTCTCATTATGTTCATACTGTAATTTTCATTACATACAGTTCAACTCATTTTACAGAAAAACAGCCAACCACACTCTGTCACGACATTTTTCTTTTATACTTTTTCTCATAATCCGTTACACTACGAATCTCAAACGCCCAAGAACAATGTCTTAGTACATATAATTGAATTGTAACTGATCAAGAAATCACGAAGTGAAACAATAACTCTTTGATTAGATTGTCTATTTAATCTGTGTTGTTGGATTATACACGCGTAGGCTTTTTAATCCACAGGTCCTTGTGAACTTTACCCACATGAACAAGCACCGGGTGCAATGTTCCTCTCAACATGACCACTAGCTATGACCACTCACCAATAAAAAAAGGTGCTTCAAAATTTCGTGCTTCGGATATTCTCCTGTGGGTTATCTTGACTCTCCCAACTTCCGTTCTCTGAAGTAGAGCCTAGCAATGCTAGCTCCTTCCCTTATTCTATGCTGATGTGGCCTTGGCTGTGAGTTGGGGCTAAGAACTTTGGGCCTTCGAGTTTCGCGAACTCACAAGTTAGCTCTCCTCCTTTCTCCGATGTCTGAACTCTCGAACTGTTGGCCCTTAGTTATGAAAGGAAATAGAGAACAAGGAAGAAAAGGTAAAAAACAAACTTCGCGGGAGACACAGTGACTATCACTGGGTCGAAGTGAGAAAAAGAGCATAAAATATGGAGCAAAGTGCGGAAAAGCAAGTCGTTGGATGAAGAGATTGAGGATGACAGATCAACAAGGAAGATGGATCTAGGATGACTCAGGAAGTGGAGAAAGCCACCATTGGATGCTTTGGAGCACCGCATGAGAAGAAAGGAAAGATAGGCCGACGAAGCCCTAAAAACATGGGTCAAGTTGACCTAGGGTTTTAGACACCTAGGGTTTTGGTATCTAGGGTTTTGGACACTTAGGGTTTGTCCTAAAGATGTCGATGAAAGATTGTAATGTATAAATAGAGGTCTTAAGGGCCTAGGTTTGGTCGGTACTTTTGGGGTTATGATATTGTTATTGATTTAGCTCTATTGTTGTGGTGAGAGGTCATTGTATTGGGAGGGAGAAGTGTTGAAGCCTTYTGGTATTGTAAGATCTTCAGTTGGGTGTGAATATTAGGTCCTRCAGTTGGGTGCGYAGGAGGGAGGAGAGAGAGGATCTGCTGGACAGGAGTGCAGATCATAACTATAAKCTCTATCTTAATATATTATAAGCACATTTCTRTGGACGTAGCCCTAGAGAGAGGGTGAACCATGTACATCTTGTGTTGTGTGAGCGATTAATGCTTTGATCTATGTCATTATTATACGGTTTTTTGCATTACTGTGTTAGATCAAGAACTATAGCTGCACAGAGTAGATCTCGCTAGTAAATGATATATGAATACCGTGATTGTTGTTGTACAAGATCCCCTTGATATTCCCCTGGTTGTAGACATCTCTGTCCTGCAACCCCCCCATCGCTGCTACGGGTGAGACTGCATCTGCTTCGCATGTGTTGCCAAAAGGGCCAGTAGCTAGGGCTTGTTGGTGCGCTCTTGGAGTGAACCCTGGGTCTGCCCCGTGCCCACAAATGGTTCCATTGATGGGACTAGAATCTTTTTAAGGTAATGTCAATGTGGTTCCCATCGAAGACATAGATTCAGAAGTGGATAGAGGATCAAGAGAAGGACTTCGCTGAAGCCCATAACAAGAACCCTAAACTAAGTACTGAAGATTGGCTACAAAGATACATCTTCACCGACATTCACAAGATCTTCTTTAGAGGAATCCATCAAGAGATACATGAGTGGTTGGCTAGGTTAGCTGACACACAGTTTGAGATCCGATCTATACCTCTTGTGGTTTGGACACCGACGTTGATCCAGAAGGTCAAGAGAATTGACAACGCTGTATCCAAAGCAGTAGATCATTGGTTTGATAGTACCATTGGAGGGTATATCACCGAGTTTTCTATGGACAGAACAAAATCATATAGCCAAGCTGAGAGATACTTTTTCAAAGGACCAGAGGAAAATTTTTGCGCTTTCTGAAGCTAAGAATCAAGATGCTATTGCATGAAAATCACATCTTGAAGATACAGTAGATTGGTTGAACCAGAAAAGGTTAATGTTCAAAATCTTGGACATCGACAGTGACACAGAAGCAGGACATATGCGCAGTGGAAAAGTATGCTGAGGGGTTCACCTTGAGAACTTGTTTAAGAAAAACTACGAAGAAGAGGGTTTCTATAGCGGAGAAGAGGTAGATCTAACCGACGAAGAGCATCTCGAGCCCACCAGAACAGAAGAAGGGGAAGCTGAAGAATTGCGCCAAAGCGAGCCAGAAAACTCAGGAACTGCACAGACTACTGAAGTAAGTAACGTTAATCCTCCTGTTGTCCCAATAATACTTAGTAGTCAGAATAGTCAGAACCACCAAAATATTCAAAGTACTATTACTAGTAGCTCAACATCTACTCAGACAAGAAGCCTAGTCAACTCTATGGCAAATGAAATGAGACTCCCTATCTTTAGAGGGGATGGATCTGAAGATCTAGATCAACATTGGTTTCTGTGTGAAGCCGTATGAAAAATTAAAAGTATTACCGATGAGGCCATCAAGAGAACCCAGTTCAACACTATGGTAAGGGACCATGCACTGAGATGGTACATGAAACTTGTCCAAGGAATGGCACAGCCTAAGCCCCTGAATGAGATCAAGAATGAACTGATTGCAGAGTTTAAGAAACCTAAGTCAAAGTCACAATGTATTACAGAACTAAAAGAGATTAAACAAAGGGTAGCATAACCTGTTTGGGAGTTCGACCAGAGATTCAAGACCCTGACAGGCCGATTAACTTTTCAGATCTCCGATGAATAGAACAAAGAATGGTTCATCACTGCGCTGTTGCCACACATAAGAGTCCCTCTGATGCAGCATAAGATTGCATCACAGGCAAAATATTTGGAGATCGCCATGAAGCTTGAATCAACACTTATGGGAGAATCTAGCCTAGGCATTAGCTAGATCATGAGTCAGCTAACTAGTTTGTCTTTACAGGTCGAGGATATGAAGAAAGATAAGGGAAAAGACAAAAGGGAAGATATCTGGTGTGTAAGATGCAGATTTGAAGGTCATGATAAGGAAAACTGTTCGTTATTTCATGAGTACTTGGACTCAGGGGCACTGAGCCCTTTGAAACAAGTTAACCTACCCTGGTGCGATGTATGCAGAAATAGGCATCGCCCAGGTGAGTGCTACTACATGCAGAAGTATGTTCAGATACCCACAAACTTGTATTGTACATTCTGTAAATCAGTGGGGCATGATGATCGAGATTGTAGAGCTTATGATCTCATGCATGAAAGGTCGAGAGACATATACAAGATGCAAGGCAAAGTACAACAAGAAGGAAACACTCCACAATACAACTCTCCAGGGAGAGGAAACTTCAATTCTCACGGGGGGTACAGAGGAGGAGGAGGTATGGGCCGAGGCCGAGGTCAAATAATCTGTTACAACTGCACGCAACCAAGACATTTGGCAAGGGATTGTCATAATCCTTGTACAACCTGTAGTTACTGTAACTCCTTTGAGCATGTCATAGAGAAATGCCCTGTGTTGATGGATAAACTTAAGGAAAGACGAGGACCTCAACAGAACCCACAAGTAAAACTAATATATGCTGAACCTCGCAGAGCAGACCCTAGAGTCGATGATATCACTCGAGGAGGCGCTGCTACAGGAGAAGACAGAGCAGCCCAAGGAAAGATTGAAAACAACCACGGAGTCAGGAAAGCTATAGAAAAGACCCCGATGTTCGATGCTCAGAAAGAAAGACATATATTCGAGGAGGCAAGAAAAGAGTTCAAAAGAGGTCAAGGATCTTCATCAAAGAAACAACCAAAAATCAAAGAATATGGCATGCCTGAGGTGTTTGACCCGTCTGCATCGCCAACAGAAGGGAAAGAGGTAAGCAAACTCATGGAATTTTTGTGCACTTGTGTTAAGATGATTCAAGAGAAAGGCGTTGTACAAGAATTACAATATTTAATCAAGCAGTATGAGCTAGGAAATATAGACCCATTACTAAATAGGGCAGTACACCAAATTGGAAAAAGGAGAAGGACAAATAAAGAATTACACTTGAATGCTCAGATAGGAGAGTATGAGATAGACTATGTGGTCCTCGACTTAGGGTCGGAGGTCAATTTCATGACGAAGCAGACTGTGGCACTGATGGGAAAACCCAAGATGATATATTCCCCTATCAGGCTTCACATGGATAATCAACAAGCTGTCAGCCCATTTGGACGATTAGAGCATGTCCCAGTAGACATCAATGGAGTAAGAACCTTTGCAGACTTTGAGGTAATTGAAATTGTTGATGATAGTTTCCCTTACCCTGCATTGTTAGGAATTGATTGGGCCTTTGAAAATTCTACTATTGTTGATCTAAAGAAAATACGCATGACATTTGAGAAATCTAGCCTTAGGGTCATTGCACCTTTAGATCCAGATGAGGGTCCCCGATATACAAAGCCTGTCAGAGAAGAAGACCACACATTTGAACTGGAAAAAATCTACAAATTAACAACCAGACAACAAGATTATATCAACCCTACAGATGAAGAGAATCTGAGCTGGCGAAGTGACAACACAAGTTCATCCGACTCAGAAGAAGAGATGGAGAACTGGTAGAACAAGAAGTACAAAGTATCTACAAGAAGATGTGCTAGGTTAACCAGAGAAGTTCGCTGGATTGGCACAACAGTGAGTAATCTTCCCATATTTGATGGGCTGAACCCTTTAGAGAACTTCTTATTAGAATTTGAGACAAGTGTACCAACACAACATAGGCTGTTGGCAATGGATGAGGCCATGAAGGCCATGCCAACAAGATGGTGGGGAACGCACAAGGGAAACATCACGGACTTGACACAATGTCACACTTTGATGAAAACTTGGTTTTCAACATAAGTAGGAAGCTGGGAAGTAAGATACATAGGTCGAAGCTGCCCAAAGGACAACATACACAGCTGTGAAGAGGTTTGGAGTGACGTTCCTCGAGAACAATGGGTACGCAGATTCATCAACATGCTGGATACCACCCCGATCAACTGGTACCTTCAAGCATAACTGCTCCTCGTCACCTCAGAATGGGAAGGTATGATCCAGAATTTTATAACCACCTTTTTGTTTGAAAGTGAATTTCCTTCAGTAGATCAAGCACTACAGATGGTGAGAAAGAAAGTATTTAAGGAGTCATATGGCCTCCCTTTAGAGAAAGAAGAGGATGAATGGACTGCGCCCCTCTAGAAACTGCAGATCTGCTACAACATAAATGCCGATGAAGATGATGAGCCAAGGAAGGTGAATATCATAGAAACAGAAGGCCAGAGAGACGTGTAAGGACCAGGAGTTGAACTGCCATTCATTGGACAACCAATAAAGATAAAGAAAGTCAATATTGGGACAGAGGATACACCAAAGCTTGCCAATGTCAGAGATTACTGGGATGCTACTACCATTGACAAAATCCTAGAATTATTGCACGAGTATCAGGACTTGTTCCCGACCAAGTTCACTGATATGAAGGGTATAAAAGGACCTATGCGAGAAATGAGAATACCTTTGAAACCAGATGCAAAGCCAGTCAAGCAAAGACCCTACAGATTGAACCCGAAATATAAGGAAAAAGTGAATATTGAGCTCGACAGAATGCTGGAAGTAGGGATTATTGAACCTGTCGAGGAGTCAGAATGGATTAACCCCATGGTAGTGCAAGATAAGAAGACATGTGAGATCATAATTTGCGTAGATCTCAAGAAGATGAATGATGCTTGTCTACATGATCCTTTCCCTACACCATTCACAGATGAAGTGTTGGATAATGTGGGAGGCCAAGAAGTATATTCTTTTATAGATGGATTTTCAGGATACAATCAAATCCACATCACCAAGGAGGATCACCATAAGATTACGTTTGCCATAGAGTGGGGATCCTACCAATATACAATAATTCCATTTGGATTGAATAATGCCCAACCATCTTTTCCAGGGTGGTGGTTGAAGCATTCAAAGAATTTTTGCATAAGTTTTTAGAAGCATACTTTGATGACTGGACTGTTTTTAGTTTGTTGAAAAATAATATTGAATGTCCAAGGCTAATGCTGGATAAATGCAGGCAGTGTCAAATTGCTTTGAATTTGAAGAAGTGCATCTTCTTCTCACCATTTGGAGTATTATTAGGTCATATTGTATGCAAGCAAGGATTGTTGGTGGATCCATCCAAGATTGCAATTATAGTTGATTTGCCACCACCTACTTCAATCAAACAACTGTGCACTGCTCTAAGACATACTGGCTATTACATGAAATTTATCAAAGGATATTTTCAGATTACTATGCCAATGGAGAATTTATTAAAGAAATACTGTCAGTTTGGTTGGATAGAAGAATGCCAACAAAGCTTTGACACACTGAAACAAAAGATGGTAACTGCACCTATTCTAGTCTTCCTGGATTGGAGCAAGGAATTTCATGTGCATGTTGATGCATCTTCCATTGCATTAGGAGCAGTACTGGCACAACATGGAGAAGGGGACATTGATCATCCATTAGCATTTGCTAGCAGGAACCTATCCACAACTGAAGTTAATTACACCACTACAGAGAGAGAGGGACTAGCCATGGTGTATGCATTGCAAAAATTCCACCACTACTTGTTGGGAGGACACTTTAAAATGTTTACAAATCACTCTGCGCTGAAGTACCTAGTCAACAAGCCAGTGTTGGGGGGGCGAATCTGCAGATGGCTTCTGTTGTTTCAAGAGTATGATTTTGAGATCATAGTTAAGACAGGAAAAATGAACAAAGGCCCAGACCACCTGTCGAGGTTGGAACATGGCGAAGAACCTACCAGTCTGGAGGATACATTACTATATGCACAACTTCTCACCATTAGAAATATTTATGACCACTTCGCAGACATAGTCCAATTCCTGTCAACATGAATGGATCCGAGTGAGCATACAATCTCCCAGAAGAAACAACTAGTGGTGCGTGCTACAGATTTTTCGCTAATAGCTGGTCAACTATATAAAATAGGACCTAATGAGATATTAAGAAGATGCATTATGGAAACAGAGCACCCGATGATCCTCACAGAAGCTCATGAAGGCATTGCAGGAGGAAATTACGCAAGGAAAGCAACTGCGCAGAAGTTTTGCGAGTTGGCCTTTGGTGGCCTACATTACACAGAGATGATAAAGAATATACCAGAGAATGCGATGTATACCAGTGAGTTGGAAAACCATCCCAAAGAGATGAGATACCATTAGCACCACAGATGACCCTGCAGGCATTTGAAAAATGGGCCATTGACTTCGTGGGACCTATAAACCCACCAGGAAAGCACACAGGAGCAAGGTATATTATCACTGCGAAAGAATACCTGACTAGATGGGATGAAGCAAGAGCAGTCAAGGATTGCAGTGCATCTACAACTGCATGTTTTATATTTGATGACATAATAACCAGGTTTGGATGCCCTAAGGTCCTTATGAGTGATCAAGGTACACACTTCATCAATAAGACAGTTGAAGCTCTGACTGAAGAATTTGCAATCCACCATCAGAAGAGTACACCTTATCATCCACAAGCCAATGGAACAGTCGAAGCATTCAACAAGATCTTGGAGACAACATTGACAAAGATTTGCAGTGTGAACATGGATGACTGGGACTTAAGAGTACCAGCAGTACTCTAGGCTTATAGAATCACTTGCAAGAAATTAACAACGCAAACCCCTTTCAAGTTGGTTTATGGTCTTGAAGCTATTGTCCCAATGGAGTACTTGGTACCAAGCTTAAGAATTGCTGCATTTATAAACATGGATGATATTGGCACTGTTCATGAGAGGCTAGCACAATTAGTCGAACTAGAAGAAGATAGATTCATTGTAGGCTTCCATCAACAAGTTCAAAAGGAATGTGAAAAGGTGACAGGCACATCAAGAAAAAGATATTCAGGCAAGGTGATTTAGTACTGGTATATGACAGTAAGTTTATTAAACACCCTGGGAAGTTTATAATGCATTGGATTAGACCATATGAGATTGCCTACGTCAGAGAAGGAGGAGTTGTGCAACTGAAGACGTTGAATGGAGAATGGAAAGAAAGATTGGTGAATGATAGTTGGATGAAGTTGTACTATGACAACCAGCTGCCTCATAGCTCCAAGTAAAAGCATGAGGAAAAGGGTTTAGGTACCAGGTGCAGTTGAAACTGGGTACCAAACACAGAAAAGACAGTCTGCACAAGGATGGGAAGGAGGCATAAATCAGAAAGCAAAGGCTGCACTCCACAGTCTAAAGTTAAAGTAAAAAAAAAGGAGCAGATCTGAAGTGCCTCGGGACAAGTCATAGGTGAGTGTTGGGGGCCTGTTGGCCCTTTGTTATGAAAGAAAACAAATAACAAGGAAGAAAAGGTAAAAAGTGAACTTCGTGGGAGACACAGTGACTATCACTGGGTCAAAGTGAGAAAAAGAGCAGAAAATATGGAGCGAAGTGTGGAAAAGAAAGCCGTTGGATGAAGAGATCGAGGATGACAAATCAACATGGAAGATGGACCTAGGACGACTCAGGAAGTGGAGAAAGCCACCATTGGATGCTTTGGAGCACCGCACGAGAAGAAAGGAAAGACAAGTTAGCGAAGTTCTGAAAACACGGGTCAAGTTGACCTAGGGTTTTAGACACCTAGGGTTTTGGTATCTAGGGTTTTGGACACTTAGGGTTTGGCCTAAAGATGTCGGTGAAAGATTGTAATGTATAAATAGAGGTCTTAAGGGCCTAGGTTTGGTCGGTACTTTTGGGGTTATGATATTGTTATTGATTTAGCTCTATTGTTGTGGTGAGAGGTCATTGTATTGGGAGGGAGAAGTGTTGAAGCCTTCTGGTATTGTAAGATCTTCAACTGGGTGCGAAGATCAGGTCCTGTAGCTGGGTGTGTAGGAGGGAGGAGAGAGAGGATATGCTGGCCAAGAGTGCAGATCAGAACTGTAAGCTCTATCTTAATATATTATAAGCATAGTTCTGTGGACGTAGCCCTAGAGAGAGGGTGAACCATGTACATCTTGTGTTGTGTGAGTGATTAATGCTTTGATCTCTGTCATTATGATACTGTTATTTGCATTACTATGTTAGATCAAGAACTATAGCTGCGTAGAGTATATCTTGTTGGTAAATGATATATGAATACCGTGAATGTTGTTATACAAGATACCCTTGATATTCCCCTAGTTGTAGACATCTTTGTCCTACAACTCCCCCATCGCTGCTTCAGGTGAGACTGCATCTGCTTCGCAGGTGTTTCCAAAAGGGCCAGTAGCTAGGGCTTGTTGGTGCACTCTTGGAGTGAAATCTGGGTCTTCCCCATGCCAACACAAACTCTGAACTTTGTCATGCCAGATCAACGGTCCATGACCCTCAGTGATCCAATGGTCTAGGTCTCTCCTTCGTGAATTGGGACTTCGCGACTTCGCATTTTGGCTCTTGTTCGATCGACAATCCACGACATTCCTAGATCCAATGGTCCAAATCTCATCGAGACTTCGCATTTTGGTACTTTGGAGATTACCCCAGCTCTCTTTTGTTAACTTCTATTTGTTTCCATGCACCGATATGAATGTGCGTCATAGATATATCATCCACGATAATCAACGGTTCCTGATGTAGTTTCTTTCAAACCTTTGTCTTGCGATTCCTTATTTCCTTCTCACTAGTCTTAGTTGAAATCAATGACAACACTGACAACACACCAAACAAAGAACTCGCCAACATTAGTATTTTGAACTTCTGGTCCACCTCCCAGACTGATTCTCCTAGTTTATGAAATTCATTGATTAATTGCCTCTTCACCTTCGCTATAGTTGTAGGCACTCCCGTTGGATTATTTGTTGCGAGACCCATGTACCAATCTAATGCGCGGTCTCTAAATATGATTTCCATTTGTGCAACCTTTGTATATTCATCTGTAATTTACTTTACTCCCCATATATTCTCATAGATAAACAAATTCTTTTCTGGGTCATCTGACCCATCCCCTCGGAACTCTAGTAACCTAATAGTTGGATCTTGTCCTGCCATTGTGAAGTTTGATTTACTACCACCTCCGCGCGGTGTAGATACTTGAATGCTACTTTTTGAACTTGTTATTCTTCTTGAGTTTCCACTGGACCCACGTCCTGTAAAAAATCTTCTGCCACTAATCACGTGATGGTTAATCGATTTTTCTTTTTCATATGTCTTAGTCGCACATGGGGTTGTGGGTTCCCCACTAATTCGAATCTAGAATGGAGAGAATTATTTTGCACCATACCCATGCCCTCTGGTTTTCCTCTCATATGTGGTGCGCAAGATATCCTCAATCTTCCCCATGGCGTGCCTATTCCTCATTGTTTTCCAAGCCCTCTCGCTCGGCTAATTCCCTCTTCTTTTTATTCATCCTATATTGGTAGGGTCATCCGCTGCGCATCACACTTTCTTTCCTTATGATTTTCCTGGTCTATTCATCATCCATCATGATGGGGTCCATTGCTTCCTTATTTTGGATACTCTCCAGAGCCTTCTCCATATCTTATATATTCCTTAGTGCTTCCCCCAACTCCCCCATGCACACAGAGTGATCTAGCTGTCTAATTCCATGGTCATCACACCTTTATCATGTAATAAGATCTTGATTGACATGTAAAGAGATCCTGCTCTGCACCAGTATATTACTTCGTTGTGTCTACTACAAATTCAGTAATAAAACCCACAGTAATATTGTCTAACCAGAAACCCACTACACGCATGAATTTGTTATTAACTCTTTCCAATCGTATAATATTTTCAGAAGTCCACTCTTCTGGCTTGATCTGATTAGTCGGATGGGTATCTTTCAACCTCAATATATACTCCTATAATAACTCTGGAAAATAACATAAATATGCTTCATGCAAATCAATAAACACATACCTCTGCAGGTACTGACTTAATGTATACTTGGAACCCTTATTATCTTTATGCCTGAACTCTATCTACTTTGTCTCCAACCATATTTCAATCTCTTTCTTCGTAGGATTCCATGGCCTGGACATCCCTTTTTACCACTGCATCTTCTTCAACAAACCCCTTCCAGGCTATCCGCCTGAGTTCTATCCAACAACCGAACCATTTGTTGGATGTATGGGCTAACTCGGGTCCTACCTTAGTTCTCCAACAAAACCCTTTTAACCAGTGGCCCTCCTGGTAAACCATAAGGCTACACCGAGCACATAGTGCACAAAGCATTCTCACCCGAGATGGTTTATGGGTGACTATAGGAAGCAAATGTTTGTAGTCATGGAAGGGATTGGGGATGTTCTTTTTACTTCTCTTCTATTTTAACATGCATTCTACCACAACATTCATGATATCTACCATTTTACTCATTCTCTATCATCTATTATGGATACTTATTTTAATGCACGTTGTAAATAAACCCTAATAGTTGCATTCATCTAACCATTCATTCATTATAAAGAATATAAAAGAACACATCACACGTAAAGACACCGTTTTTACCGTGGTTCACCCCCCTGGGCTACATCCACAAAGATCTTCTACTTATTTCTTATTCTTCATCAAAATAGCGTTGCACGCATTGCATCATATGGTTTAAAAATGGTGCATGTGAGGCTGACCAACGTCGCACGAAGCTCCACAGCTTGCGACTTGACCCTCAATTACATCTCAAAAACAAATCCATTATCTCCTCAGCTATATGACCAAAATTGATCATACCACATAATCACGACTCAAAAGGGTTCTCCAGAAATAAGTTCTTCTCTCCCCAAAAAGGACACCTCAATCTACCTCATACATATTCTATTTATACTGCAAAATGGGTAAAAACCATTACATTATGACTCAAAAACCCTAACTCTAAGTGGAATCCACTTTTCCACTTTCTAACTGCCTTTCACATGGTTGGCCTTCGATCCAACTGTTCCTTGCATTGATCTTGCTTCTTTCCTGGTGCACTGCTTCCTTTTCCCTTTGTCGTGCTAGTATTCCTTCCTTTCTAGCGTGCACTATTTCCTTTGGTCCATTCTACCTCACTTATTGTGCTTAAATCCCAAAATTTCCTGCTCCAACAAGAATATACCCCTTGACGATACAAAGTGTCACCAATAATGAGGTAGTTTTTGGCTTGATGGCGAATACGTCGTCGTTTGTCACTCTAAAGATGCTAGGGAAGTTTTAGAGTTTGAAGATGTATTAAAATATCTCCATACCAGGGATTCGAAGATGATATAAGGAAAATGTGCTCATCATCAAATGAGTCATCAATAAATAATATCCTCATCCTGCCTAGGGAAATCCGACATTAATTCCATAAAGACTAGTGATTTCTTAGATTTTGCGGAGACAAAATCGAGATCAAACTCCTACAAAATCGTAACCCATTTATTATATTTCCCCCCTATGATACTTCTTGTCAGGACGTATTGAAATGGATTGACATCGATGACCATGATAGTCTTGCAAAGTAAGATATAATGACACAATATTTGAATCACATGCATAGCTTCTAAGGCTAGCTTCTCCACATTAGAGTAGTTAAGTTCATGACCAATTAGATTTCGACTAAGATAATATATACCATGCTCATGGAGCTTGTCATCCTCCTGAATGAGAACCATACCAACCATCCCTTCAGACGTGGTTATATAAATCAAGAAGTCTCTACAATAGTCTGGAGGACTAAGTAGAGGTGCCGACACTAGGTATTTCTTAAGGGCATCAAAGGACTCCTAGGCTCGCTCATCCCATATGAAAAAATTATCCATTTTCAAGAGACGCATGAAACCCTTAGTGATATTGGCATAGTTGGCTATAAAGAAATGTAGGAATTTATCTTTCCCCTGTAAACCCTGAAGTTGTCGAATACTGTGTAGGGGAGGCAATTGAAGTATTGCCTCTACCTTCATGGGGTCCACTATGATCTCTTGCTCATAAACTATAAATCCCAAAAGGTATCCTGACCTAACACAGAAGATGCATTTATGAGGGTTCAATAAAATATGGTAATGACGACATCTTTCAAACACAAGCCGAAGATGAACCAGATGATCCACCCTTTTGTGAGAGTGAGTAGCGAGGTCATCCAAATAAGCCTCGAATATATGTTTGAGGTCATGGAAAGAAAAGTTCATAGCTCGCTGAAAAGTTTCTTTGACATTTTTAAGGCCGAAAGGCATTTTCCGGTATGCAAACATACCCCAAGGACAAATAAATGTCGTCTTATGCTGATCCTCAAGTTTAATTTGGATCTGATTGTAGTATGAAATTTCGCCCATAAAAGAAAATATTTCACTCCCGACACACTCGTCAATAATCTGATCAATAAATGGTGCAGGGAAATTATCTTTAGGACAAGATTTATTCAGGTCCCTGAAATCCATACACACATATATGGTTCCTTTCTTCTTATCCACATGAATGGGGTTGCATACCCATTTAGTCAAGGGAACCAGGTATATGAAGCCAACATTAATAGACTCTCCACCTCTTCCTTAATGGTGGGGGCCTTCCTATGATTCACGACTCTAAGTAATTTTTGAATTGTCTTAGCATTCAGATAAGTCTTGATTTCATGTTCAACAATACTAGGGTCGATCCCTAACATTTCTTCATATGACCAAGCAAATGTGTCTCATAATTCCTCAAACAGATCAGTGTAAGTCTGAATTTATTCAGGTGAACAGTCCATCCCGATATAAACATTCGCAACCTTTCCTAGGACTCGAGATATGTCGACCATAATGGTAGGAGATATATTTTCCATGTTCCCTTCAACATATACATCATTCTTATCCAATGGGACCACATTATGACCAAAAATCTCGCTCATGGAGGACCTAAACTCATCTTGTTTGATCCATCAAGCTCTGGGAGAAAATAAGATCTACGGTGAGGTCCTCCCAAGGCCTATCAAGACCATTCATGGCCTCTAAGATTGCTTCATCTGAAGGAAAAGTACCATCGAGGAAATCATCTGAATTAGATGAGTTTATTACCCAAATGGGCTCCAGGATAGGATCCATCTCTTCCATCTGTGAAGAGGGAGGATCCGGGTCTACAGTGTCTTCCTAGATAGCTTGATATGCAATCTCAGCCGCGGATAACAAAATTTCCATTCTGATGTGAGAATGAACTTCATACGATGTAGTCAAAGAAGGTAGAGTCAATGGGTCATCGAAATATGAAGTGTGGAACGAGACATGCCTCGGTGACAATGAGGATTCACTAGAAATGGAATTAATATATGAGATTGGCTCCGATAAATTAAAGGGTCCCATCAAGGAAGGATACATTCCAATGCCAATGTTCTCAGTTTCCTTATGAGAATTCTCGACAACGGGGACTGAGGGTCTCACCTATGTAGAGGAACTAGAGCATGGGAAATATAACTGGTTGATCGTCACAATCTTGCCTTCATGAGGAAAGCATAAAACATGAAACACCAATGTAACAACAACTGACATAGCATTAATCCAATTACGCCCCAGTAAAACATTGTTGTCAAGGGGTGCATCAACTACCTCACCCTCAATCACCATGGTTTTACCACCTAACTGAACCAGAAAATGGGTTTGCAATACCCTAGGTTTGAGTTATCTATGAATAACAAAACCCACCAGACACCGACCCTTTTAGCATCAACTGCTTGTGTAGATGAAGTCTCACCCGAGGTATCTATTGGGACTGAAAGAACTAGTTTTTTGCAGTAGTGAGGGAATGGGAGGTGACCATTTTGTTCATTCTTCCTTATTAGCCATGTTTGCATAATTATGTCTTTGTTCTGTATTAACTACTTAGTGATTTAGATTCATATTATTATTATATTCCATATTACTGCATAAACTCATTGCTGTAACAATCATGATTATTGCACAAGGATTTAACATAACACAATTCTGATCTACTATGCATCTAGACAAAATTCATAAGCAATCACATAAAAGACATACTACACAAGATTTAATGTGGTTCACCCAAATTTGGGATACGTCCGCAACGACTGCTTCTTTATTAGGAATTTAGTAATTGGTTAAGGCTTGCACACTATGCTTACAAATATATATCATGGTTATCTTTCTCTTCTAATAGTCTAGCTTCTCTACAATGCAAGCCTCTCTCTTTCTGCATCATCCGTTACATTCAAACATTGATTCCAATCTTTTACAGACTAGAACTAACAACAAGGAATGAGAGAACCCAATCATATGTGAAGGAACCAACCAACAATAAAAACAAACCCATATTCTCCCAACCCATTCCATGTTTATACATACATTCTAGGGCTTAAAACCCTTCTTGTTTCATCCCAAAAACCCAATACATTGTATGACTGCTCCAGTTAATTGGCTGTTCGAGCTGCTTTCTTCTTCTTTTCTATCTACATGCTGATTTTGCACTCTGACTTCTTTTCCTCCTACTTTTTCACATCCTTCCATCTTTAGCATGTCGAGTTGTCATCCTTCCTTTCCGCCTGCTTTCTTCTCCTATTTTATTCTGGTTTATTCTTCTCTTTTCTTTCTTCCCTATTTTATTCTGCTTACTGCCCGTTGTCCTTCTAGATGCACCTCAATTTCACATTGTTAGTCTTTCTTCTTCTCCTCCGCGCACCTCTTCTGCGCACTTCTTCCATACTTAGGATTTTTCCCAAAATTGTATCCCAAAAATACCTATACAATAGGCCCCCAACACTCACCTGTGGCTTGTCCCGAGCCACTCAGGACTATTTCCTGCTCCTCCATGCCGCAATGAAATTTTGGGAGGCTACCTTAGTTACCTCCACCTCCTTGAGTATCACAACCTTTTCTTTCGTGATCTCTTCGACCCCCTGCATAGTGAAGCTTGTAAGTTTCTCTTTTGCTTCACAAGATACTTGCTTGACCTTTCCCTGCACAATGACCAATTCATCGATTACCTTTACTGATTCTTCCTGCAGTGGTCCTAACCACCGTTGAAGGATATTCTATTGATCCCTAATTTTCTCCACTTCCACGTATGACTACCTCTGTGCCAAAATTGATGTCATACGTTCCACTAGTGGAAGTGTAGTGACCCTTTCTGAAGCTTGTTGTGCATGTTCCCGCACTTCTCTTAACTTGGGATCTACAACCTTCATCTTATGATCTTCTACTACTTCTATCCAAATCTACGCACTCTCTTCATAGAGTTTGGCGCATTCTCCGTATATCTTCTTAATGTTGGCAACTGCTATCATGTCCATTCTCTCTCATTCTTCTTTGACTTCTGGTGGCATGTCTGGCACACTCCGCAATTGTAGGTACTCTATCTGTGATCATAAGTCCTTTATGACATCGTCAATCTTCAACACATGTTCTTTCATAGTAGCTTCTACTACTATGGGGATTTCTAGGATGGCCTTGTATAAGTTCTGTATGACTGCTTGATTTTTTTGTGCTATATTTTCAGCTTTGTCCTTCTCGTTGAGGGATTTCCTTACCCCTTCCTTGACCCCATTCTTGTCTTTCATTACTTCCTCCACTCGACCTTCAAATTCCTTCTTATGCTGAAGCACAACTTCATATTGTTGTCGTGCCTGATCTCTTCCATCCATCATCTTTGTCATTGCTTGATGTGCTTCATATCCTCTATTCTTAATATCTTGAAGTAAGCCTATCTACAAGTCTTGTATTCTTTGTATCGACATCCTCGATACCACTGTGTTCAAGTGTTCTAACGTGTTCACATGTTCTTGCAATTCAGACGTTGGAAATTTGAGTGTGTCCACCTCAATCTGAAGTGCTCTATGACCAACTGCTAGCTGTGTTAAGGCTGGTTGTGAAACCTCTTCTTCCTTTCGTAGACCTATGGATGATCCTCCCTCGGTCCTGCTGTCTTTTTCTAGGCTAGCAACTGCTAAGAGCTACTGCAGTTCTGCCAACTGATCCTGGACTCTCTGTTTTTTCTCTTCTTTCTTCCTAGTTGCTTCCTCCATTATTTACTTCATCACATCCTGTACCTGGTAGCCTATGCGATCTATATCATCATTAGTTAAAGTGTAAATTAGGGTTTCTCTGTGTGCCTTAGTATTTTTGCATGTCCCTCTTGCTATTTCTTTCCCCTTATTCTTCCATTTTATGCCTGTATTGGGTACTATCGATGGGCCAAGCATATCACTTGTGCCAATAGTTTGATCATTTCCCTACTCCTCATCTTATTCTTCATCATTCTTATCTCATTCTTCTTCCTCTTTTGGTTTCCCTGTTTTCTCTGTTGGGATTTTCCAGCCATCTTCCCAATCATTCACTATCAAACATACGTCCTCTATTGTCAACCTATAAATAGTTGACAACCACCAGTGCACGGGTCATTCTTGGCCTACACATACATGTGGTGCATTCCTGCTTTAAAATGCGCGACATCCTTTGATGATTTTCCTATAATAATCTGTATGACCCAGAGTTCCCCTTAGCTGTCTGACTGATGTCAGTGGTTCCAAATCTAGAATTACTACAATATTGGCTAGATCTACTCGTAATCCCTGTTTACAAACTACATGTCCCAAGATAATTCCAAACGACGCGTAAAAAATACACTTCTTCAAGTTCAATGAAATATGACACTTTCTACACCGATCCAACATTAGCCTAAGGAATTCTATATGATCCTTCAGTAGACTGAACACAGTCAAATCATCCAAGTACACTTCAAGGAACTTATGGATAAGCTCCTTGAACGCTGCAACCACTACTCTGGAAAACACCACATGGGTGTTCTTCAGTCCAAATGGAATTAATGTATATTGATAACTCCCCCACTCTATCACAAAATTGTTCATGTGTCGATCCTCCTGCACAATTTTTATCTGATGGTACCTTGAGAATCCATCTATGAAAGAATAAGTTTCTTGTCCCCCTATGTTCTCTAGTACCTCATCTATGAATGGTTTTGGAAATGGGTCATGTGTTTTATCACATGCTAATTTGCATTAATTTTTCCAAAGCATATTGTCCTTGTGCTATCTTTCCACTCAGATTTTAAAACTTTTTCACCAGCTCCGTCAAGCTCCCATCACCTAAATCCTTCACTCAACTAATCATCCAAAATAATCATGTCCTCCATGAGTCAAAATTTGAAAATATCCCAAACTTATATCTAGCCTTAATGCTTATCTAAATCCCTCAGTTCCATCACTTCATTCATTTTTATCCTTATTATCATATTCCCGTTGAAAATTAAAAATATTCCTTTTATTAAGCTTAAGCTCCCTTATCCCATCCACAAAGTCATGTGATGAGCCTCATATGCCCAAAGTCGTTAGAAAATGGAAAAAGGTTTATAATTATTAATATAAATATTTTTATATATTTATATTTATATTAATATTTAACTGAATATTTAATTCATGACCTCACATCAAATTATGGGCACGAATCTCAAAGTAAGTGGAAAAGTCAAAGGGTGGATGGAGGGCGCACATATATTTCGGGGGTTCAAAGTAAACAAAGGTTAATTATTTGAAGGCGGGCCAAAATCCAAACCACCGGGTTTTAAGTTGGAGTACGTGTCCTTAAATGATGCATTTCGTGGGTAAAAGTGGTGTGGGTTAAAACCACTCCTCCCAAGCCCGAAATAATAATGCAACCATTTATTATATGGTTTATGTGTGACATATTTTTCATGGGTGCATTTCAATACTAATCAGGGAATTTTCAATAAATGAAATTCTTCCTCACGGTGGAAAATTTTCACATAGGTAAAAAATTAAAGAGATTAATGTTTATTGCCATGGAAAAGAATTAAATGGGAAAATGCATGTGAAAGGAAGATTTGGATAATTGTTTATCCAATTTTTTTACAGAAGTAAAAGAAGGGGATTAAAAATATTTTACCAAAGATGGTAACCAAAACATGGTTTTCAAAACCACGGGAAAGAAAACAGTAAATAGTTTTCAAAATGAAATGGTAAATTGGGAAAAACAAGACATGGTTTTCAAAACCACGGGAAACAAACAATAAATGGCTTTTCAAAACCACGGGCATGAATTAAAATATGGAAATTTAATTCTACGGGATAAAAAATATTTGGGAATTATTTTTATTCAAATATATTATTCCCAAATATTTAAGGAGAATATGCATAAATGAAATTAGATTTGAAAGAGTACAAGTGACATTTCAAAGAGAATGTGGCAAAGGAAGGAGCTGAAGTGTAAGAAGAATCGACAACTGGATCATAAAATGTTTTCCTTATTAATCATTGTAATGGGTTCCCATACCGAAACTGTCATATGTAATTATTGTAATCAGTTTTAGAATCTGAAACGTTTCATTTCAGTTATTGTAATCGGTTGCACACCGAAGGAACTCGAATTGTATAAGTATTAGAGGTTGGCAGAAGTGCAAGGGCACGATTTAGTTGTTTGAACATTGCATGTAATTTTTTGAAGCTGAATAGAATACATATGCAAAAGTATTTGAAGTCTCCATGAAAAGATTATAATGGTGGTGATATGAGTTTTGTCTTCTCTCTTTGTATGTTTTTCACGTGTTTATGATTCCATTAGCATTGTCTTCTGTTTAAATTGGATAGTTTAAAGGCCAAGAATTCATTTTATGATGCTCTTGGCTTAAGCAATGTAAACCGTGTAAGTTTCTTCATAACTAATTCATAATTCATTTCACTAATGCTCTGATGCAGTTACTTTCTTTCCCCTTTATTCTTACACTTTGCAAATTACAATTTATAACTCAGATTCATCACCTCATTTAGCCTTTATCCTCCAGAGAGTTCCACTGACCATTCAGTGTTCCTATTCATTTTCAGAAATTCGACTCCATAGCCCTGAGTGTCCTCTCCCTTCATTGCCAACAAAATTACACCCCCCCCACCCAAAAACAAACAAAATCTAGCCATTTATTATCAAAGAAATACCAAGTGATAGGAGAGAGCCCTCTTTGATCTTAGAAGGCTAGTACCGAGCTCTAAAGTTGGTTTGTAGGTTACCTATGTCGTTTGTTTTATCATCTAAACAAATTTACAGAGTGCTAACATTCTGGCACCGTTGTCGGGGAATGAAGGTGAAATATTCCCTGGGAGAAATGACAAAGTTCAGATCTAAGTACCGATGGTGAAAAATATTCAGACTCAGAAAGGTTGTACATCATTCACCTGGAGACTCCATTTTCAAGAATCTAGAATTCAAAATTTTCATGGCGACTCCACTGTCCTCAGTAGCTTGAAATTTTTATTGGAGACTCCAATCAAACTTCAAATGTGATTTCGAGAATCCACTCGAGGACGAGATCCATTGACAGAGCTATGAAAGGACATCGTGGGAGAAAACAAGTACCTAAAGTTGAGTTTTTTCCAAGACATAATATTTTTTGTTACTAAGTACCTTTTGTCCTTTCTTGAACATGCTAAACAAATTTTTCTTTACCTGCTGCATTCAAATGATGATCGTGAGAATATTGCAATTATATATCCTCCTCTTAAAGTTGTACATATATCTCCTCAGTTTATCATTGATTTTGATCAAAATATTCCATCTGATCCATGTGATGACCATAAACAAGTTGATGAGCGTCATGAAACCAAGGATGATGTCTCACCTCTTGTACTTGATCCAACACCCTCCAAGATTCAACATAAATACAATCCTTTAAAATCACCTCACATCCTTTATGATTTTCCTCCAAAGAACTATAAGTACCTACCTATGTTTGATGGAGAACCTAATGCCATCACAACTGAAAAACACATCCAAGATTTTGAACATTTTATAGATTTTCTTGAGATTGATCATGATGATGTTTGTATGAGAGCCTTCTCTCAATCCTTGAAATGGGATACCAAAGGATGGTTTAAACATTTGTAGCCCGAGACAATTATCTCATGGGAGGAATTGAAGAATGCCTTTTTGAAGTTTTGGGTAAATAAGAAATCTCCCTCCTTTTCAAGTTGATGATTTCCTGGTTATCAAAATCCCATTCCAGTCCCATCAGTGCAGGATATGGTTGACTATAATCCATGATCTCAATAACTTCAAAGTCTACCACAATGCACACCCCATCTATGTTCACCAATACTTCTGTCAAATGACCAGTCGATACTATTTTGTGTTTATTTGCGAGCCTTAACTGAATATGAGACCATACTAGTTTGGGTTTTCCCATCACATCCCATGTCCTCTTAGGTAAAACATTCACGTTATATCCCAAGTCCAAAATAACATTATCCACATCATACCCCCCGATTTACGCATTGAATCTGAATTCTCCATTGGTCCTCTCCCTGCGCAGTACTTGATTCACCACCCTTTGTGCAATGGGAGTTTCCCTTCCTCTTGTGCAATGATCAATCATGTCGTAGAGTGTACTCAACACATTTTCATCTTTCATTATCTCTACACAACTTTTCAGAAATTATGTTAGTGTTCTCACCTTTCCATTTGGTTTCTCTCGCACAACACATTCTCCTACATGAGGCATAGATGATGTTGATGCTCCCCAATCCTATCCAAGTATCCCTTTTCTTGCTGAGGGTAAAAAGTTGGCACCGACCCAAAAAAATTCCTTACCCATTGCTCAGTCTTCTTTCCTTCATTAATCATATCATCTCCCGTTCTATCCCCTTCATGCTTATAAACTTCTATTCTTGGTCCTTCGTTGTGTTTTTCAACTGATATTTTCTTTACATTTTGGTTTGGATTATGGTTCTGGTTTCCTCTGGCCTACCATTTTGAAACTAACTGATGAAAATATTATATTGCATGATCCAGTTCTTTGCAGTATGTACACATTGTACATGGATTTAGGCAGTCACGGGCCAAGTGTCCTGGTTGATTACAGTTGTAACATATAATCGGTCCTCTTCCTCCTCTACCAAAATTTCCTCTTCCTTGGCCTCTGCCAAATATTCCTCTGTTCCCTGGATTAAAGCCTCTTTGATTATTATATTGTGTACCACCACCTTTTGCTGCAATATTCTCCTCCTAAATCCTATACATATCTGATGTGATCTCCCTCATTAAGTCGAATGTTCAAAAATCCTTCTCGTCGTGTCCCAACGACTTGCAAAAGTTGAAAAATAATTTCCTTGGGGTACTATGATAATTATGTAGTAACGAACACTCAATTGGGTGATGGCCCCATTTCTTAAGTATCTCACAATATCCTCATCCCGGTAATGGGTTTGATGCTCCCATTTCCAAATACTGCACAAATGTTGGGAATTTTTCCTTGTGATGGTCTTCAATCCTAAATTTAGTACACTAGACTTGCTCATATTTCTCCTTTCCCTTTGTCATTTTTTCCATTTGAATTTTCAATGTAGCCAACTGTGTCTGAACCTGATCCATCCCTCCACTGTCTCCTATCAGGGATGATTCCAATTTCATTGCGATTTCCAGCGCTTTGGGTTGCACCACAACCTTCTGTTGAATTAATGGCCTACAAATATGTGGTATATGCCCTACAATAAATCATTCTTAATGTTGTTTATTATGGATCTGGAAAGTCAGTGTACCCATCACATCCTTGAACCTTTGATCAAAGTCCCATACTAATTATGTTTGTACCTGTTTAATCTCCTTCAGTTCTGTGATGTACTGCAACTCCGACTTTGGCTTCTTGAAATATTTCAGCACTGTTTGCCTTATTTCTGCCAAAGTTCTGGCCTGCCCTGTCAGTGTGGTACTTTTCAACTTCATGTCCTAGACCAATGCATGAACTCTAAATTTTGTTTCCAATTGTGCAATATTCACAGCCTCGTCTTGGAAATTCTTTGTGACTAAAATTATCTCGCAGAAAAACAAATGTTGTTTTGGGTCCTCTGACCGAACTCCCTAGAACCCAGGTAGTTTAAGGGTGTTGTCTACCCCTGCCATGTTTCTTGGTGTGTTCCTTCTTCTTGGTGATGCTAGTTGACTTTGATTTTGACTCAGACTCTGCGCACTGTTTCCATTTATCTGATTGCTACTGCTTTGTCCTCTCTGGACAAGTGTAATTGCTTTTGACAACTCTTCAACTGTTATCTCTGATTGTGGTGATGCACATGGGCTTGTGGATTCGACACAGGACCCTATCTGAGTAGGACTTAATGATTCTTCTATTACTGGACTGTAATTCCTCTTCTTCTTGTCCTGTATGTTGTATTTCCATGATTTGGATGATTGCACAAGGACCTCTCCCCTTTGGATCAATACACGACTCTCCTTTTTCGGGCCCAATCTTTCACCTGTTGTACCTCCTTCCTCTCAGTTCTACAAACTTGTCTTCTTCCTCTGGTATACCTCCTTCAATCCTCTGCATCCTTAGTCCCTCCCTTCCTTCTTCATCATTCCTTTGTTCTCTCCTGCTTTCAGAATATCCTGTTGTCATCCCTCGGTTACCCTATAAGTGAAGCCTCGTAGCAGTTAGATTCCATTATCATCACGCACTTTTCACACAACATCATCTTTATCCATGTACCCAATGATTTCATGATTTGAAAAAATACCTCTCTATAAGAATGTATGATTGGATACAATCTACTGCAAACTCTATGATGTATCCTCCTAGTATACTATACAACCAAAAATCAACTGCACGAGTAAGTGGGTTACTTACATAATTCAACTATCTTACCAACTCAGGAGGCCAATTCCTCGGTGCTGCATTTTTGTGCCTTCCAGTATTCTCCACTAATATTTCTAGCCACTCAGTTAGAATAACTGGAAATTCACCAAAGATAATTTCATCCAGTTCTGTGTACACATACCTTTGTATCCAGTGCTTGTCACTCATCCAAGGGTTTATGTTCTCTTCTCTTGCTTTATTATGATTTATTCTTCTCTTTGATTTCTTCCCTATTTTATTCCTCTTACTATGCATTGTACTTCTATATGCACCTCAACTGTGCACTCCTATTTTTTCTTCTTCTCCTATACACACCTCTTCTATTCACTTCTTCCATACTTACGATTTTTCCCAAAATTGTATCCCAAAACTACCTATACAACACACAACTTACATAGAAACTTCACCTTCCGCTTTTCTTTCTTTCCCTCACCAACATTGTTACTAGGTTTGTTGTTATTCTAGTTGTCCATGCTCTTATTATTGTTGTTATTACCACCCTTACAATTATTATTCCTAACTTTCCTCTTATTCCCTCCGGGCTGCTATTTACCTTTCAGGTTCATCGACTGCACGAAATGTAAATCCGATGATTGGGAGGGAGAGGATGAATTCGTAGCTTGTCCCACTGTACACTGATTGAGAGACAAATTTTGCATCTGATTTGTCACTTGGTTTGCGGACTTGGCATTTTTTAATGCCATCGACATGGGGACCAATATTTTTTCTTGGACCATAATTTGACCATGGTGTGTCAGGAATAATCTCATAGTGCATCCCAGATTGAGCATATATAACATCTAACTGTTGTGATTTAAAAATGGCCTCTTCCTCAGTCATTACTCCAGATGTAGAAACATCCTTCGAAATGTACATAAATAGGGACTTGAGGAACCATTCCAACATAAAATTTGGAGGAATGGTAGCTTTAATCAACTTCTTTCTTCTACGCCACTCTTGAATGTGATATGAGATGTGGGTGGATTTTCCCTGACGAAAAGTCGATAAAAGCTATGCACCAACGTTGTAATGAACCAACAGTTGAAAGTGGTTGAGAAAAAGCAAGACCAACTCATTGAAAGTTCCATATGTACCCCCCGATAACTCGATGTACCATTTCACATCAACCCTTGTAAGGGTGCCATGAAACTATCTCAAATGAACATAATCATCATTAAGAGAGTTCAATGAGCACCATATGTGAAAATTAGTGACGTGATCACCTGGATCCTCACCACTCTTACTCTCAAATTTTGGAATGTCCGAGGGAATCTTGGTAGGAATGGGGGGCCATGCTGGGTCATGACACACGAAATCATTCATGAATTTTGACAGATCTGGAAAATTCAACGTGGCCAAAAAAAGGAGCCTTGGTTGCAGCATCTGATACCATGTTCCTATGAAAGAATCATTTGGAGAGACTGCGGGCCAAGGAGGGTTCTTATAGACACCATGGCCCTACCTAGTAGGATAATATCGTCCTCCTAATTGATTCATAAAAGGATGTAAATGCATCATCATTGATTGGGACGCTTGTGAAGAAAAAGCGATATGATATGGATTACCCATGTGAGGATATATATAGCCCCCCGATGAAGGGACTCCATGCAGGGGGTTTCATACATTATAAAATTGATTCCCCCTTGATTTAATACCATAGGTTGGAGGAGGGTTCTCCATAATAAAATCATTTGTAGGCACATGCATTGTGGATGAAGGATACACGAACGAGATATACGAAGTAGAAACACTGCCCATTTGTCCATTCCATCCTTGGAAACTATAACTAGGAATGGGTGTGGAGGAAGGAGGGTTCTAACCCCCTACCGTAGGAAATTTCAAAGGGATATGACCCCCACCAAACGTGAAAGGATTATAGGGAGGTGACGTGCCCCTTGATCCAAAACTGGTATTGACGTTAGATGTCAGAATGGAGGACGACATGTGCATAGTCATATTAGACATACCAAAGGAAAAAGGATTAGAGACTAGAGGCATCGAATGAGCACTATAAACAGGCATCCCTGTTGAAAAGGTTCCAGGGGGGATGAAGCTTGATGATGGCAGAGTCATACTACTCAAAAATATATAAGGACTCGTCCTCATGGACTGAGATTGTTATAGCAAGATTTTCGTCACCCAATGGTATCTTGCACAAAAGGCCTTTTCCCATTTCCCCATGCAAACTTGTCATCCCTTTTTTCAAATCCGAGAGCTAAAAATACATTTTTTCCACATATACCCACCTTGCCTACTATACAACATGCGTATACGTAGGTTGCACCACTACAACTCGTGTACATCAGGAAATGTGCCCAAAAATGAAAAATGGTGTCGGGTTTCCATTTCACAACAGGAGATCAATGATCCTTGGTCTTCCATATACTAGAAACGTTCCGAATCGACCCTTCAGTTCCACTTAAAGGCTATAAATGGGCCAATTCGGAGCTATGGAAAAGAGGAGAAATAATCCAACTTTGAGAGAAAATTTACTCTGGCGGAATTATTCACTTCACATTGAGTCTGCGTCCTTTTATCCTTTAAGTCTGAACACAATGTTCATCCCCCAAAATCTTCCCTTATTGAGTGAGAACTCCATTGTCTCTCTTACATGAGATTGCCTTTGGTGGAGGCCCAACTGGAATGAACTTAGTTTCTTCGTTCCGAACCATGCCGACATGAAAGTATGCAACTTATTCACTTCTGGTGATCATATCTTAATAAAAATACTCTTTTCTCTCCCAATTGATATCTTGCAAATATTTGAATTATTATTCCATGGGTGTATTTGTTATGAATGTTAATGGATTATGCTATTGAATGTGCTAACATCATATATTATCACCATATGATTTCTTTGTTTGGTTGTTGAGGACTAGTTGCAGGTATATTGCTTTGGGTCAAGTGCTCAATGGTGGACTTCATCGAACGTCTGGACGAGGTAGGCCTTTTATCTTATCTTGCTAGAATATTTGTTTATATAACATACTTGAGAATAGAGTTGATTTCTGCAGTCATTTCCTTCTATTGTGGTTTCCCGCTAGCCATAGAGAGATTTTCCTTGTAACAAAATTGGTCACCATACCGGGGATTTAATCTTCTTTCTTGGGGTTTGGTGCGTTTTTCTCCTTAGATTTCTCTTGTTCATATTGTGTTTCTTGTCGCTTCATTGATTGAAAACCTCTGTTCACTTTGGGTCTGAGTCTTTTAGCCTTCTCCTTAGCCTATCTGTGTTTTTGACACATATATGTGGGTTTTTTCTAGATAGTCACGTATATACGTGTGCTGTCCTTCTACAAGCTACGTACATACGCTCTTTTCCCTTGAACAATCACATACATCAACCTATTTTGCTTGTTTGCTGGGTTTGGTGGTTGCTGGGTAGGTTTTGATGATTGCCGAGTCTTCTTAGGTCTCTGTAGTGACTGTTAAGCGTCTGTGGGATGATAAGAAACCTGTCTTTGGTTGAATTTTTGGGCAATGCCTTTTTCATCATCTTTTCATTTTGATTGTCCTTGTACATTGGGATGGGTGTTTTTCTCCTTGGTATCCTACTTGAGTTGTCTCTTTCTATACACAKTAGAGTCTTTATATATCAAGTTGTTGTTCAGTCCATGCATTTTCATTTTTCTTATATCGAAAATACAAATTTATTAGGCATTTTGCGTTGATTGGCATTTTGATCTTTTGAGCCTTCGTCATTTATATTAGTGCATGTAAAGAAAGATTGCATTTTTATTTAGAATTGCAAAATTGAATTGAAAATTGYATTTTTAAGAAGCATATCATTTGTTGGCCCTTGACCAAGTTTTGAAGAATACTTGGTCATATTTGACCGTTTTTGGGAYTGCAACAACTTGCCAAAGATGGAGCGCAACGCGAAGCGGAAATTAGGGAAACTAGACTTATTTTTGGGCCCCTTTAGGGTTTTSGGTTGATGTAACGGGAAAGGGATGTCGGCCCGTGGGTTTACCCATGCTTAGGCCCATTTTTTAATCTATAAATAGATACTTAGACAATGTAAGTAGGAGACGGTAGTACATCTATGTGATGTATAGCTAAAGGCTCAGTGCTAGTAACTGGATMTGTGTGATCAGATTTATATTGCAAGCGCTCTGTGCATGATTGTAAGGAGCTTGAAAAGCTAAGTGCAAGTTGTTGTAGTTTTGTGCTGAAGTGCAAGGAAGAAGGATCTAGCGAGCTACGCAGATCTTCTATCCTATGCGAAGTAAGGGTCATTGAAGCTCTGTGATGTAACCGATTGACCGAGATAATATAAAGAAGAAGACTTTGTGGATGTAGCCCCAGGGTGGGGGTGAACCACAGTAACTTTGTGTATTGTGCTCTGTGCTTCGACCTAATGTGTTTATCTCCTTCTTGGCTAAGCGCTTGATGTGATTAAATAGATTTAGTTATGCTTTGTGCTTTTGAGATATGAATGAATGTTAGATATAATATATAAGATGCTCAGTGTCTGATCTGGTGAATCCAATCTATCTTGCTATATCTAAGTGCTAAGTCTTCTCGAATCTAAGTATATACTACGATGCTCTGTGCTATCTGCAAAGTGATGTAAGGGTTGAATATTGATGGATAAACCCTGCTAGATAATTGCTAAGTTCTATAATCACAGATATGTGTCCCAGCTAAGGTTGCAGACATCTAAGTCCTGTAACCACCCCTGCCTCTACCTCGGGTGAGACTTCATCTACTTCGCAGGTGTTGCCGAAAGGGCCGATAGTTAGGGCTTGTTGGTGCGCTCTGAGCGTGAACCCTAGGTCTGCCCCTGTGCCAACATCATTCATTCGAAATTGAATTTAGGAATTTGCATTGTATTCATATTTACTTTACTTGCTGAATCATAACATCACTAGTTTCACAAATGCACCTTTTGAGTAAGCATGACCATTAAATTGATTAGTAACGATTTTATTTTCTAGGGTGCACAAATTAGCTTAGGATTTAGTTCCTTGGAATAGGATTTTGTGAGTAAACTTCTCTAAGGCTATTAAATCAACATATGTGTCTGATTAAGGGAGTGGAGAAATCCATTGTATAATCAGTAAGATCAGGAGGCTCCGCTTACACTGGAGTTAATCACAAGGTCACGCGATTTCGTTTGAAGGGATATCCCCCCAATACCTTCTTAGCATCAGAGATATTTCTGGGGATCTATTCGTATACGGGGATCTTGCTAGTGCCCTTACCTCCGTGAGAGGCGGTGCTTTCAAGGTTTCAAGATTTGCTACCCTGTCCATATGGTGGATGTGACTTACGACTGCTCGCCCGTGCATCGATTATACAATGGTTGCTTAGTTGCTTGACTTAGGTTCCACATAGGTTACTTGTAGTGGTTATTCTGTAGGTACCCTGGGTCATATAAGGGTCGAAAAACACACAACCTCTATGGAGGATTACCTCTCCGAGGGGATTTGACCAACTGGTTGTTAAGCACACGAGGGCCCTTATAATTGATTTTGTTACCTCTGATCTTTAACAAGGAGTCTTAGGCCCCTCTTGGGCGAGGCATACCTACTTTAGCGAGGGAGGCCCCTTTCAACCACTTTATCCTGTTTGTGTGCATATTGGTCGTTTGATAATTTTTGGTGTGATTTTTGATTACTAGTTGGCCTTAGGATTTGTTTTTATATCTTGAGTATTAAGTCATCGTGGAGTTGGACCATATTCCCCGTCGGTCACGCCGCTTGTTACAGTTACCACCAGATTTCGAGTCTCTTCCTTCTAGAAGGCATAGAGTTATTAGATGTGGTACACACACCTCCACTTTTCAGACTTGTGATTCTACAAGGATGCATATTGAACCGAGTCATCAAAATATTGGGATCCCCTAGACTACCACACCTACTACAGTTAATGATAGCCCTTCGAATCCTGCAACCACCATGGTTGTAGTGTCAGAGGCACCTATCATCACTACTTCCCGTCCTATAGTAAATTCTCAACCTATTGCCACGAACCCATTTGGGTCTCTTGGTCACTCGTTGGGCTATAATGTTCAGTCCATCCCTATGGCCTCTAGTCCTTTTTCCTATGGTATGCCAAATTTTACCTCACCGTTTTCAAACTCCATCCCAGCTGTTGGCCCTAATACTAGCATTGGAATTAGGGGTACAACTCCTCCTTATACTCCATTCTTGTTTGGTGGCTCTCAAATCCCTCAAATGACTCCTACTATGGGAGGCATTCCTTCTTTTAACCTCGTGTCTAATCCTGTTTCTTCTGGGTGGAGAAACCAACCTGGCGGACAAGCTTCTACTCAAGTTCCATCATATACCCTCACCTCCTCATTGCTAATTCTGACTAACACATTTGGCATGATGAATCCACCTTTATCCTCCAGATTCACACCCGAAGGAGGTCATCTTCCCACCTTGGTCAACCCCCAACTTGGAGCCACTCCGACTGGGGGAAATTTTTATAACCCCCATCAGAACATTCCTACTGGAATGATGCCCAACCAACCTCTTATGAATCAGCCTGGAGGAGGGTCTTACAATCCTGAATAGGGCCATGTTGCTTACCAGAACTATGGATGGGTTGCAGTTCCCCAAACAAAATCTTTCCAGGGAGCTTGGGACCAGATGCCGCAACCCCATCTCCCTTTTCTGGCCACACTTAATCTTCCATAATTGTCTAAGTTGATGAATGAACCTGTGTGTCATGATCCTACATGGCCTCCCATCCCCACCAAACTTCCTTCGAACATTCTGAAATTCGAAGGCAAGAATGGAAAGGATCCTGGTGATCACATCACCACCTTTAACCTATGGTGCTCTTCGAATTCCCTTAATGAAGATTCCATTTGATTAATATTATTTCAACGCACCCTCATTGGGGTTGTTGTGAAATGGCATATAGAGCCACCTAGGGGGGGATATGGGACCTTTAGTCAGATGGTGCTAGTCTTCCTTAACCACTTCCAATTTCCAGTTCGTTACGATGCTGGCCTAAAAATTCCGTCGACCTTACGCCAGGACACAACCACTCATATCTCGAATCACATCCAGGAGTGGCGTAGACGGAAGAGGTTGATCAAGACCTGCATTCCCCCATATTTCGTATTAGAATGGTTCCTTAAGTATTAGCAACATCTTATCTTGAAGGATGTTGCTATATCAGGAGTTACTTCCGAGGAAGAAGCAATATTTAAAGCCCAATGGTTAGTGTTGGCATAGGGGAAGACCCAGGGTTCAACTCTACGACAACACACCAACAAAACCCTAACTACCGACCCTTTCGGCAACACTTGCGAAGCAGATGAAGTCACACCCGAGGTAGAGGTAGGGGTGGTTGCAGGACTCAGGTGTCTGCAACCTTGGCTAGGAAACATATCTGTGATTATAATACTTAATAGAGCACTTAGCACCGCCAATTCATTCTTAGTTAACCAATATCTACTCCACAGAGAGAACAGAGCATCACAACATTCACCCTGATCTAATGCATTTAAGCACTTAGCATAAAGAAATGGATCATATCTGGTAGATTCAAGCACTAAGCACATTTACCTATATCAAATCTAAAATCCATATTCATCATAAGAACACAGAATAAACATATCTATCTATCTATCAATCACTTAGCAAATAACACATGAATATATCAGAACATTGCATAGAGCAATATGACACAGTATTTACGTGGTTCGCCACCACTCTGGGGCTACGTCCACCAACTCTTCTTCTTTATTAACTTCAATCAGTCATATACATGTGCAGATCTCTTGTCCTATGTAGAGTAAGTGTTTTCTGGCTCTGTGAATGTAGATGATAGATTGAAGCTAATAAAGAAGAAGAGTTGGTGGACGTAGCCCCAGGGTGGGGGTGAACCACGTAAATACTGTGTTATTTTTCTCTGTGTGATGTTCTGATATATTCATGTGTTATTTGCTAAGTTCTTGATAGATAGATAGATCTGTTTATGCTTTGTGCTTATGATGAATCTGGATGTTAGATCTGATATAGGTAAATGTGCTTAGTGCTTGAATCTACCAGATCTGATCCATTTATTTATGCTAAGTGCTTAAATACATTAGATCAGGGTGAATGTTGCGATGCTATGTTCTATCTGTGGAGTAGATATTGGTTAACTAAGAATGAACTGACGGTGCTAAGTGCTCTATTAAGTATTATAATCACAGATCTGTGTCCCAGCTAAGGTTGCAGAAACCCCAGTCCTACAACCACCCCTACCTCTACCTTGGGTGAGACTTCATCTGCTTCGTAGGTGTTGCCGAAAGGGCCGATAGTTAGGGTTTTATTGGTGCGCTATCGTAACATTGAAACCTAGGTCTGCCCCTATGCCAACAAATGGTTCCGTTGCCGGGACCTGAAACTGTGATTGCTGGGAACTGAGGAAGAAGAAGCTCTGTGAAAAGACCTGACCCGAAATTGTGAAAGATCTGTGCGTAGATATGTTTCCCTAGTGCACAGTAATCTACTAGTTTGGCAAGCTCCGTGCTAAGGAAAAGAAGTCCGATCTGAAGAAAAGAGGTAAGATCCAGAAGCTTTATGCTCTAAGAAAGATAAAAGTGAGAATTCTTGATTAAAAGAGGTAAGATCTGAAAGCTTTGTGCTCCGATAAAGGTAAGAATATTGAAAAAGTTCTAGATCTGGAAGCTTTGTGCTCTGCAGAAGTAAGATAAGTGGTTTTTTTTTTTTCTAAAGAAAGGATCTAGGTATATCTCATAGACTCTATCCTAGCTTGAAAAATAGGGTATTCATAGATGAAAGAAGGTTTGATATGAATAGATTTGATAAGAATAGTGAAAAATATGTTATACCTATGCATAGAAAGAATGTCTGGACTAATAAGGGTATGCGGGATCCTACAAATATTTTTTTGTAGGTTAGCTACCATGATCCTAGTGAAAAGTACAAGAAAGTCTGGGGATCATTTAAGAGAAAGAGAGGATTAACCCTCTGTTACAGTTGCAGAAGACCGGGACATCTTGCTAAGGAATGCCCTGGGAAAAGACCCAGTTGTCTTTGTTGTAAAGCTATGGGCCATGGAGTATTGGATTTTCCTAGAATGATTGCTAAGATTGAATGAATGGACATGAGACAAGAAAACCCTAAGGTAGATCCATAAACTAAGATTATGATAGAATCCTAGGAAGAATCAGAGAAAGTATTACTATAGATAAGAGAAACCCTGAATGATCACCGATAAGTCAGATTATCAGGGATCTTCAAAGAAAAAGAATGCCTTGAAGCAAGAATAGGAGACTTCGACATTGACTATGTTCTAGATGAGGAAACACAGGTGAATATCATGACAAAGAGAGTGTGGGAAGATATAGGGAAGCCTTCTATGATTCCTTCACTAGAAGGAATAGGAATATTCAAAGGAAAGTTGATAAACCTATGTGGAAAGATCACCAAGATACCTATGAATGCCAATGGAACTTCAATAGAGGAAGATTTTGAGATTATTAGATTTATTGAGAACAATGCCCCATTTACCATGTTATTAGGAAAACCTTGGATTGAAAGAGATTAGGCCAGAAGGTAAGAAGAAGAAGAAGTTTTAGAATAGAAGAAGCAAGAGTTAAAAGACTTCCAGCCTCTCCATCCACTACTCACGGAGCCAGACCATCCCGACCATATGATGAAAAGCGAACCAAGAACAGGGATGATCTAGCGAATGCTAAATTGATCCCGACCATATTACCCGCCTATATTCGACCCCTCAACGACGCAGTAAATCGAGACAGTGTGCCCATATATTTCTAATACACCTTGGTCACTGCGTACCTCCCAAAGGGGATACACGCATTTCGAGTAGACCAAGATAATATTGCGGCGTTGAAGTTTAGCGACTTCAACCTAGGAGATCACAAAGTTTACAACATGCTTGAACCACATAAGTACCTGACCCGGACTAAGGGGAAGAATTCAAAGATAATCCCCTAGTCGTGGACTATGAACCTCGCGCAGTCCACCCTGCAGAATGTCATGAAGATTCCTCAGTTTGGACGACACCAAGAGGTAAATGCATGTGTCAAGCTATTGCTGTCTTGTTACCATGGCAGTTATTTGTGGCTAAACTACCGTATAACAATTGATCCGACGTTGATCAATCAGATCATGGGGTTGAGTATGCAAGGACCCGATCCATAAGAGTTTTACCTTGGAAAAGCAATGGATCACTCTCTAGCACAACGTATCAAGGACACTTATGGCGATGTCGAGAAGGGAACGTGAGGTTACAAAGTAGCTTCTATCCAGAGTGACACAGTGCACCTCGCCTGTCAGTTGATTGCAGGGAAGTTAGTCTGAAAGAACTGACCCACCCAAGTCACCAGTTTTGTAGTCGACCTTGCACGCAAGTGCACAAAAAGTCTCCAGATTAACTAGGCGAAGTACCTGGTGAACCGCTTAGAACTCGAATGCAGAGAAGCACAAGATCAAGGATATGAATTTCATTTCATCTGGCTTTTGATACTGATAGATTTTATTGCCTGGGAGATACTGGAAGGTACGACCTTCCCGGACATCAAGCCTTTTGAACCACTGGCCGCGAAGTTCAGTACACTGTGGTACTCAAGAGACATGAATAAACAATGGTAGTGAAATGATTTTTTTCATACCTACTTCAATGAGATGAAGGTAACCATACAGTCTGAGCCTCCAATGACTCTGAACATGCTACACCGGTTTAGGCCTCCGATGAAGTTCAGCGCAGATCAACATTTTACTTACATCATAGCGTGCGCCGACAAGCACAAGCAACAAATTCAGTTCTACTACAAGCTGACGGAGGAGGACTTGTAGGATATCACCAAGGAATGGTCGGTGGATCTCCTTGTTCCAGTAGAACCTAAAAAGATATTCGACATCGATAGCCCAAAAACTACGCAGGATACACCCAGACCTAGTGGGGACAAGAAAATTGAAGAGGTCCAAGAATTAGACAACACATCCGTGAAGACTACCTCCATCTCACTAGAGAAAGGAGGTGATGGTTAAGAGTTAGGTGACAAAGAAGTCGAACAGAAGCAAGGAGATGAGGTTGATCCCCTGAAGAAGAGAAAAGGTCTGCCTCCAAAACCTTCCTCCTGAAAGAAAGCGAAGGCCACCATGGCCAACATACAGACTGTCCTCACCTCTGTTGACTTCGACTTCCTCATAGTAGTCCTGGAAGATGCTTCGCTTGAAATAGTAGAGAAACAAGAAGCAAATCAAGAGGAGATGTAAGGCTGAATTGAGACTAAACTCCGAGGGGTACAGAAAGCCTTACAATCCAGCTGCGTAGTCTCCACTACGTAGGGAGAGCCATAATTGGGCGATGAGCAATCTCAACTGCATCGCTTAGTTGATACAATCGAAGCTCGATTTCGACAAGCACAGGAAGAAACAACGTAAACCAGCCATGATTTGACACAAGTACAAGGGGTACTAGTAGAGCAACGCAACACTGCAGAATGGGAAAAGCTTGCTCTCCAAGAGAAGTTTGACGAAGAAAAAGTACAACTACAACAACAAAAGGAATAGTTTCTCATGGAGCAACTTGAAGTAAAGGAAATGGTTAACAGAGCACTTCGCTCTGTGACATTCGTAGAATTAAAGGCCGAAGATAGAGTTCCACAACAAGTAGCGCAACTTGCAGAAGTGATCCAACAGCTACAACAATGCATCACAGGCTTGGAACTATGCGTAGTACCCGAGACCCCACAAGATGTAAGAGACCAAAGGGAAGCAACCGCTAGGAGTGCAATTGAAAGGCTCAAGGCTCTTACCTTGGAATGTAAGCACCTCAAACATCACATTGCCCAGGCCTATGACTAACTCACGAAGAACCCATAATTGAAGGCACTAGAGTCACAACTCCAAGAGGCGAAGTATCAAGCTGAAAATATACAGGCGCAGCTGAAGTCCCTATCAACTATGGAAAGAATGAAACGCTCCCAAGAGAAACACACTGAGCAAAGAAAAATCCATACTGTCCAAAGAATAGTTATGGAGGTTACTCAAAAACTCCAACCTGTGCAAGATAAGGCCTATCAATTGTTTACAGAAGTAGAAGGCCAAGGAGAAGAACTAGAGCAGGTTGTCACTACAACTGAACATTGTCTAGAGGGAACAATAAATGATGCAGTCATCCAAGAGTTCGTAGAATAGGAGGTTGTGGCACAACAACAAGTCGAAGCAGCTTGAGCCAATCTCGAGGTGTTCGAAGAAGAACTAGTCAAACCAGAGTGACTCGGGATGAGTCACAGGTGAGTATTGGGGGCCTGTTGGCCCTTGACCAATTTTTGGGAGATTCTTGGTCATGTTGACTTATTTTGGGACTTCGACAGCCTGTCGAAGGAGGAGCACAAGATGAAGCAGAGATCGCAGGATCTCGACCCCTTTTTGGGTCCTTTTTGGGATTTGGGAATATGTAACGAGAATGGGATGTCGACCCATGGGTTTACCTATGTTTAGGCCTATTTTGTATGTATAAATAGAAGGCTAGGCAATGTAAGAAGTAGTTGAATAGTGTGCAATAGTTGTGCAAGTTGGATCTGTGTGATCAAGAATTGTAAGGCTTCGTGCATACTATATGAGACTTGTAGAGCTAAGTGCAAGTCATTGTAAGAGACTGTGAAGGCTTTGTGATGTAATGCAAGGAAGGAGGATCTAGCGAGCTGCGCAGATCTCCTCTCCTATGCAGAGTAAGGGTTTTGTGGCTCTGTGCATGTAGATGACTGACTGAAGCTAATAAAGAAGAATATTTGGTGGACTTAGCCCCAGGGTGGGGGTGAACCATGTAAATACTGTCTTATTCTTCTATGTGTGATGTTCTGATATATTCATGTGTTATTTTCTAAGTGATTGATAGATAGATAGATCTGTTTATGCTTTGTGATTATGATGAATTTGAATGTTAGATATGATATAGGTAAATGTGCTTAGTGCTTGAATCTACCAGATTTGATCCATTTCTTTATGCTAAGTGCTTAAATACATTAGATTAGGGTGAATGCTGCGATGCTCTGTTCTCTTTGTGGAGTAGATATTGGTTAACTAAGAATGAATTGACGATGCTAAGTGCTCTATTAAGTATTATAATCATAGATCTGTGTCCCATATAAGGTTGTAGACACCTGAGTCCTGCAACCACCCCTTCCTCTACCTCGGGTGAGACTTCATATGCTTCGCAGGTGTTACTAAAAGGGCCGATAGTTAGGGTTTTGTTGGTGCACTGTCGTAGCGTTGAACCCTGGGTCTGCCCCTGTGCCAATAGTTAGATCTTATATACACTCATTATGGGATATTATACTAGATTATTCTTGATGCACCGAGGTCAAACTATGACCCTAGACAAAATCCTGGACCTCATGTCGATGGCATTATAGGCTCCGCCAATGTGAAATCCACAGACTCGGTGACAAGCCATTTGAAATATTTGTCTGTAAACCAGTCTGTAGGAGGTATAGCTTCATCTGTGTCTTGTAATCCCACTCAGTCGACGGATGTGCATTATGTGCAATCATCGACTGACCCAAATGGTAACCAACAACCAGGTGGGAATAAGAAGAAATGACATAATAATAATCATAACGGTGGGAAGAATAATAATAAACCCAAGGACAATGCTAATAACTAGAAGATGAATAATAATGTTGGTGAGGGAAAGAAAGAAAAGCATAAGGTGAAATTTCCCTGTAAGCTTTGTACAGATGATGATATTCCTCATTTATGCCCCAAACTTGTGGAAGCTGCGAGGCTCTTATCTCTACCGCCCGCCGTGCTGATGAATCCTTTCCCACATAACCAACACATGGCCTCGAGCTCCTCAAATGTCAAAAATGTGGCCAATGGAAGTCAAAACCCACCGACACAAGACAATGACCGTTTGTGTATCAATATGGTCACTTCTCAAGTTAATGTAGCCACCTAGTCTCGCGATTATAGTTCTTCACAGATTGTACCTGGTCTATAATCTCGTCCTCCTCCTCCTCCGGAGATGCACTTGAAGATAAAAAAACCAGAGCCACTGCCTCTTATTCCTAAAGGAGTACTCAAGCTCTCTACCCACAATCCAAATGCTAGAGCCGCCCATAATTACTCTATTGTTGAGGACCTAGGTCAAACCCCTTATGCGATGTTATCTCTGGGGGTACTCCAGACATGTCCTTCACATAGAAATGCCTTGCTATATGCATTAGGAGTTCTAGACCCCAGTGGCTCGAAATCTATCAAGTTTGATGTCAGAGATGTGAAGCATCGCTTGCCTTACCATGTGGAATTCTGAATCCACATGGGGTACTCAATGTATACCATCAAACATGTGATTGTTGATGAAGGCACTGCTACTTCTGTGATTTCCTTGATCCGTTGGAAAGATCTTGTCTCTCTGAATCTCTCTCAACCTTCGACCATGTTGACTGCTTTTGATGGTCGTTCCTTCCACCCTCACGGTGTTCTTCCTACCTTTTCGGTCTAGTTAGGTGGGAATATGGTAGAGGTGGATGTTGAGGTGGTTGATGCACCCCTCGATTGTAACTTGTTACTAGGACGCAATTCGACTTATGCGACAACTATCGTTGTATCTCCCTTCTTTCGCACTCTTTGTTTTCCTCACGATGGGACGAACGTGATAGTTGACCAACTATCCTTTGCGTATGCTAGCCCCAATGCATCTGTTGGACCTTTGATCCCCGTGGTTGACAATTATCAACCGACAACTGAGAATATCAGTGTCAGAATGTATTCATCCCTTATGGGTACCTTCGACTTCGTGGCACCGATTCACCATGTTTACGCCATGTCCAGTAGGCACGTTTCGTTAGAGAGGTCCATTTCTTTTCGCACTTCCTATTTTAACAATCCTTGGACCCTACCTTCCTTGACTTCATCTTGTGAAATTCAGTCACATGCCACAATCAACAACAAAGATTGTGTATCAAGCTGTTCTTGACTCTTCCACCAATCTCGATCCTATTACCTCGCCGAAAGATGAGGAGGATCCTATTCTTAAGCCCGTGTGGGCCACTTTGTTGTCTTGTTCACATGATTGCCTCGATGAGACTTTTCCCTCAGATGAAGCTATCATTGAAGCCATGAATGGTTCTGACAAAACTTGGGATGATATGCATCATCGCTCTTATTTTCTCCCAGATCTTGCTAGAATCGAACAAGATGACTTTTGATCTGCTTCGAGCGAGATAGTCGGTCATGCCGTAGTTCCACTTGATACACACAACATTTATGATGAAGGAAATATGGTGAGTATCTCTCCTACCGTCACAATCGATATCTCTCGTACCCCTGACAAGATTGAAAATGTACACATCGGTGCAAATTGTTTTCCAAAGGAAATCCTGATCTACACCGAGCTCTTCAAGGAATTTTGAGATGTATTTGCTTGGTCATATGAAGAGATTTCAGGAATCGACCCTCGAATTGTCGAGCATGAGATTAGAACTTATCTGGATGCTAAGCCTGTTCAACAATGTTTTAGAGCTGTCAATCCCCGAAAGGCCCTTGCTATTAAGGAAGAGGTAGAAAAACTACTTAATGTTGGCTTTATCTACCTAGTTCCCTTGAATTAATAGGTATCCAATCCCGTTCCAGTGAATAAGAAAAAAAGGAACCATTCATGTATGCATGGAATTTTGTGACTTGAACAAAACTTGTCCTAAAGACAACTTCCAGACACCTTTAATCGATTAGATTTTCGACGAGTAGGCAGGTAGCGAAGTGTTTTCTTTCATGGATGAATTTTTAGGGTATAACCAAATTCAAATTAAACCCGAGGATCAACACAAGATGACATTTATTTTTCCTTGGGGTACTTTCGCATACCGGAAGATGCCTTTCAGACTTAAAAATGTCAGAGCGACCTTCCAACGTGCTATGGACTTCACATTCCACAATATTAAGCATATAGTCGAAGCTTATCTTGATGATCTTGCTTCTCACTCTCGTAAGAGAGTGGATCACTCTAAGCACCTTCGGCTAGTTTTTGAAAGATGTTGTCATTATAGAATCCGGTTAAACCCTCATAAATGCATATTTTGCGTTAGGTTTGGACATCTTTTGGGATTTTTAGTTTCTGAGATTGGGATCATGGTAGATCTGTTAAAGGTGGAGGCAATAATTCTATTGCCTCCCCCACACCCTATTCGACAACTTCAAGGTTTACAGGGGAAAGATAATTTTTTACGTCGGTTTATAGTAAACTATGCCAATATTACTAAGTGTTTCATGCGTCTTTTGAAGATGGACATCCCTTTTATCTGGGATGAGGGAGCTCAATAATCCTTCGATGCTTTGAAGAAAGCCTTCGTATCAACGTCTCTGCTAAAGTCTCCTTACTAAAGTAGGGATTACTTGCTTTATGTCACCACGTCCGAAGAGATGATTGGTATGGTTTTGGTTCTGTTATCACCCCAGGAAACTCTCCTAGGCTGTAGGTCAAAGATGTCTGGTAACTTAATCTTTTTGGAAACTATTTTCTCAATAATAGGTGTGAGGTTGGATCAAGATGAATAAATATCTTAATGGATTGTCCCACAAGATTGTCTAATCTTATTCAATAGTGCAAGGCCTTCAAGAGCTATTATCAGATAGGAGTGTATCAAATAGATGAGAAACTAATCAATTAACCAGAACATACATATATGAAACAATACATATGATGGGTCAAGAAACTAGTAAGGTTACTTATGATCCTTTGTTCACTAATCAAATGGTGAGATGACAGTCACCTATGGACTATGTTAACGTAGATAAAGAACATAGTTCAACTCATAAGCATAAAACTGAAAAGGAAAAGAAGATCTAACAGGGAAGTTAGTCCGAAAGAACCGACCCACCCAAGTCATCGGTTTTGTAGTCGACCTCGCAGGCAAGTGCACAGAAAGTCTCCAGATGAACTAGGCAAAGTACCTGGTGAACCCGTTGGAACTCGAATGCAGAGAAGTACAAGATCAAGGATATGAATTTCATTTCATATGGCTTTTGATACTGATAGCTTTTATTGCCTGGGAGATGCCGAAAGGTACGACCTTCCTGGACATCGATCCTTTTGAACCATTGGCCACGAAGTTCAGTACACTGTGGTACTCAAGCGACATGAATAAATAGTGGTAGTCAAATGATTTTTTTCATACCTACTACAATGAGCTAAAGGTAGCCATATAGTCCGAGCCTCCCATGACTCCGAACATGCTACATTGGTTCAGGCCTCTGATGAAGTTCATCGCAGATCAACATTTTACTTACATCATAGCACGCACTGACAAACACAAGCACCAACTTCAGTCCTACTACAAGCTGACGAAGGAGGACTTGTAGGAGATCACCAAGGATTGGTTGGTGGATCTCCTTGTTCCAGTAGAACCTGCGAAGATATTCGACATTGATAGCCCAAAAACTGCGCAGGATACACCCAGACCTAGTGGGGCAAAGAAAACTGAAGAGGTCCAAGAATTAGACAACACATTTGTGAAGACTGCCTCCATCTCACCAGAGCAAGGAGGTGATGGCGAAGAGTTAGGTGACAAAGAAGTCGAACATAAGCAAGGAGACGAGGTTGATCCCCTAAAGAAGAGAAAATGTTCGCCTCCAAAACCTTCCTCCCAAAAGAAAGCGAAGGCCACCGTGGCCAAGATACAGACTGTCCTCACCTCTGATGACTTCGACTTCCTCATACTATCCCTGCAAGATGATTTACTTGAAATAGCAGAGAAACAAGAAGCAAAGCAAGAGGAGTTGTAAGGCCGAATTGAGACTGAACTCCGAGGGGTACAGAAATCCCTACAGTCCAGCTGCGTAGTCTCCATTGCGTCGGGAGAGCCATAATTAGGAGATGAGGCAGCTCAACTTCACCGCTTAGCCGATACAATCGAAGCTCGCCTTCAAAAAGCACAGGAAGAAACAATGTAAGCCACCCATGATTTGACACAAGTATAAGGGGTACTAGTAGAGAAACGCAGCGCTGTAGAATGGGAAAATCTTGCTCTCCAAGCGAAGTTTGACGAAGAAAAAGTACAACTACAACAACAAAAGGAATAGTTTCTCATGGAGCAACTTGAAGTAAAGGAAATAGTTAATAGAGCACTTTTCTCTATGACATTCGTAGAATTAAAGGTCGAAGATAGAGTTCCACAACAAGCAGCGCAACTTGCAAAAGTGATCCAACAGCTACAACAATGCATCACAAACTTGGAACTACGTGCAGTACCTGAGACCCCATAAGATGTAAGAGACCAAAGGGAAGAAACCGCCAGGAGTGCAGTTGGAAGGCTCAAGGCTCATACCTTGGAATGTAAGCACCTCAAATATCACAGTGCCCAAACCTATGACTAACTCACGAAGAACACATAATTGAAGGCACTGGAGTCACAACTCTAAGAGGCGAAGTATCAAGCTTAAAATATACAGGCGCAGTTGAAGTCCCTGTCAACTGTGGAAAGAATGAAACGCTCCCAAGAGAAACACACTAAACAACAAAAAATCCATACTATCCAGAGCATAGTTATGGAGGCAATTCAGAAACTCCAACCTGTGCAAGATAAGGCCTATCAATTGTTTACAGAAGTAGAAGGCCAAGGAGCAGAACTAGAGCAGGTTGTCACTACAGCTGAACATTGTCTAGAGTGACCAATAAACGATGCATTCATCCAGGAGTTCGCAGAACAGGAGGTTGTGGCACAACAACAAGTCGAAGCGACTTGAGCCAATCTCGAGGCGTTCGAAGAAAAACTAGTCAGACCAGAGTGACTCGGGACAAGTCACAGGTGAGTATTGAGGGCCTGTTGGCCCTTGACCAATTTTTGGGAGATTCTTGGTCATGTTGACCTATTTTGGGACTTCGACAACCTGTCGAAGGAGGAGTTCAAGATGAAGCAGAGATCGTAGGATCTCGACCCCTTTTTGGGTCCTTTTTGGGATTTGGGAATATGTAACGAGAATGGGATGTCGGCCCATGGGTTTACCCATGTTTAGGCCTATTTTGTATGTATAAATAGAAGGCTAGGCAATGTAATAAGTAGTTGAATAGTGTGCAATAGTTGTGCAAGTTGGATC
>SNQJ01S0075526.1:2835-37017 GCA_010110895.2 Picea sitchensis
TCCACACCTTATCTGTAAATATGGATATACAACCTTCACTTTCCAACTTACCTATTGAAATTATATTTTTCCTTAGATCTAGAACATGTCTTACCTCTTTAAACAACCATTGGTTTCCATTTCTTTGCTTTATTTTTACCTTTCCCATTCCAACAATTTTGCATGGTGCATCATCACCCAAATGAACCTGTCCAAAATCACCTTGAACATAATCTAGAGATTTTTTCCTATGGGGTGTGGCATGAAATGAAGCCCTTGAATCTACTACCCAAGACTCAGAAATATTTCTACAAAAAGAATCAAATCATCTTGTAACACATCACCTGTTACATTTGCTTCTTGATTTTTTTCCTGATGTCCATCTCTTTATTTCTTTCGAGCTTTGTAGTTTTTCTTCAAATGTCCTTTCTTCCCACAATTCCAACACTCTATCTTTCCCAGTTTGGATTTGGATCCTCCCTTCCTAGAATTCCCATGGTTCACTAAGCCCTTTACTCTATCCTTTTCTCTTCCCATGTTCTCCATGTTCAACGCATTACCTGATGTCTCACATGTGCTTTTCCGTCGCATTTCCTCACTAAGGATAACACCAACAACATCATCAAATTTTAAAGTATTTGAACCAGAGACAGAGTTACTTACAACCATGACCAAGCCGATCCAACTTTCTGGCAATGAACACAATATTAGAAGAGCTCTTACCTCATCATCAAAGTCCACTTTTACAGAACTTAGTTGATTAATAATTGTATTAAATTCATTTAAATGATCTGCAACAAACCCACCTTCTAACATCTTCATATTAAATAATATCTTCATTAGAAATACCTTATTGGATGCTGAGGGATTTTCATACAGTTTCGCCAATGCGTCCATCAACTCCTTCATTGTCTTTTCTTTCGAAATATTGAAAGCCATCGACGTTGCAGAGATCAACAGTATCGTTCCTAGTGCCTTTCTGTCAAGAACCTCCCATTCTTTGTCCTTCATGGCCATCGACTTCTTTGTTATTCCATCCAATGGTAGGAATAGATCCTTTTGATATAAATAATCTTCCATCTGCATCTTCCATAACTAGTAGTTTTGGCTATTAAATTTCTCAACCCTAAACTTTCCATCTTCCTTCATTGCTCCCACTCAAACCAGGAACCCTCTTTTCCTACGAGTTACCTTTCGCTCTGGTACCAGTTGTTAGAAAAAATAAATCACGGAGCAATAAAATAAAACAAATGCATAAATAAAATACAGAAGATACACAATACAATAGAGACACATATATATGTGGTTCACCCAGTGTGGGCTACGTCCACTAGAGAAATTGCCAAGTCCTTCCTTTATTATTATCCAAAAAATGAAGGGACACAACCTACAACACACCCGTTGTAACTTCCTCTTCTTTCTCTCACAATCTCCTCTCTCAGAATACAATATTCTCCATGATACATAGCTGCAATACATTTCCTTCATAAAAGAGGGTTTCCTTATAGGGAAAAAAAACCCAACATAACTTCTCCCGTTAGATCTGTGACCTTATAATGAATGATCCAGATTTACAATGAAATTACAATATACATTTACAAGGAAATTTTTCCTTCAAGGGCTTTGCCCCCCAACCCCTGACGGGAGCCCGCTTTCCCCCGTACACCCCAGCAGGGGGGATGGACCCCCCAGACTCCACAGAGGGGGTAACCCCCTTTTGCACTCCCCCGCGTGGAGGAGTGTACATTATTATGGAGTGTAAAGTATTCATGGGGTATAAACATGGCTGAAAACAAAGACCTCTGAATCAGGAAGATAATCAGGTTGCACAACCAACAAATTCCTAATACCAACACATGCTAGCTCTACTTTGACAAATAAAAGAATGTAGATCCTGTGGTGGCAGGAGCAAGTGGGGTTATCTTCAGAGCTCTCTTACTCCTAGAATATAGGACACACCACTAACAACCAGGTCGAAACCTATGTTCTTCTCCAAGTGGCCAAGGCTTGGGGAATTCAATCTATAACTATTGTTGGCGACTCCAAATCAATAATAAACTATGTCAAACTATGAACTCATCCCACTAATGGCCGCCTCAAAGAAATATTTTAGTAAATCCATCCATAGATCCAATCCTTTTCAAGTATCAATCATTTCCATGTCATCAAGAATAACAACAAATATGCAAACTCACAACCAAATATAGATATTAGTGAAACTTTTGGAACACTGATTGTTGATGGACTGGTCTCACACCACCACATCCCATGAACTTGGTTTTATTTCCTTTGTTTTTAAATCCCACTTGGGGTGGGGCCCTCTATCCACTACCCCCTCTCGAATTAAAGTCTCATCTACTCACCTACCCACCTCGTTCACTTGCCACACCATCACACCTATCTCGGCGACTCCCTTGGCATGCAGTGCCCCCTCCTCTTCTCGTAGTGCATGTCTTTGATCCATCTCCCCTCATGTCTTTCCTTTCGTCCCCATGTGAAATTATTTTCCATATCCCTGCACACACTCCCTCTACCCTCGCTTGTACCTGGATGATCATTTCTTCCTTCAGCACCTCCAGAACTTCGTCACTCCCATACCAAGCGACATCAGATGGAACAATTGCAGTTATTAGCTCATTGTGGATTTGGATCTTCATTTCGTGTGTGTGTTCTTGTCCCATCATGGATAAAAATGGAATGCATTGTCAACTTGTATGGCATGAACCTGCTAACTAGGTACACAACTTCGCTCCTCTTGTCTTTTGTGCATACAATATCTCCAAGTTCTGACAACGATATTCGATCCCAACCAGCTCCAATTCGGTGAATTTTTTGGTTACCAAGCAACACAAAATGACTACATAAATGAACAGGGAAAATCAACATGGATCGAGGAAAATCAGGGAGGTTATGGTGGAGGAGCATAATGACATGGTCACCATGGTTCAATCATTGCAGATTTAGCTCAGAGGACTCTTAGATCAAGTCCTCTCCATCATGGAAATCACAATTCAACATTTCCAAAATCACCAGCAAACGCAGGACGAGTGCAAAAAACTTAGGATGAAAATTAAGGAGCTCAGGCTTCGACCCAGCTCCATCCCCTGTTCAAGGTCAATTTCAACAACTTCGGATGAAGCTTCATCTCCAAGGGCTCACCATTAGCTATCAGACTTAAATGCTCCCCCATAAGACCCTATAAATGTAGAATCAGAGGGTCAAAACCCACCCAACTCTCCATAAGCGTATGGAATGCTTTTTTGTTTTTATACTAGGCACCTTTTGCGGAATATATTCAGTAAAGTATATTGGAATTAAACATAGGACAAGATATGCATAGACTCAGTTCATTTTTTTTTCCAGTTCCATCTATGTAAATATGCAAGACCTGTTTTTGAAACCTTTGAAAGTCTATGTACTCTCTCCGTGCTCATTACAACTTTTATAAATACAAAATTTCCCAGTTATTGTAAAAAAATAAAAAAATAAAAGCCAATAGTTCGATTTTTTTTAGGGTTTCATATTGGTACTACCACTATAATTGTAGTGCACACATATTCAATCATTTCAATTATCATTTTCATCATTTCTCTCAAGGCTAAGATTTCAGGGTTAGCGATGGCCTTGGTGGATGTCGGTGCAACATCGTTGTCCCTTTCACAGTTGCCCCTAGCCATGCACAATCACTAAGTCCTTGATACAATAGTGGTGGTGGCTGCGGGGATTGTAGGAGTAGTAGTTACAAGGGTTGTATGAGGGTTGAGGAGAAGTGTAGCTATTGTGGAAGTTGTAGGTGGTATTATAATAGGCGTTGGTGTTGTTATGGAAGGAAGTGTTTTTATGAATGTGGGGGGAGTAGGTGTTGTGATGAGGTATGTATAACAAGAATAAGGTGTTGTCATTCCCAAATTTAGAAGGTCAAACCTTTCCATCACTGGTTATGGTAATAGCTTTCTTTAAACATTTCCCAAAACTAAACACAATTGTTATGAACTACTACTTTACTCATCCATATTCTTCCCATTTGCATCAAAATATTTTTCCAAAATAGACCTAGAACATTATCACAACACATTGTTGAAATCTATCCAATAATAAACATGAACTTCAAGCAAAGATCTCTTCAAACTAACTATACATGTTAATAAAGTTTTCAAGGCCTTCGAGAACTCAAGATCTAGATCCTATGACCATTGCATAGTTCCTTATATCCCTTCAAAAGAGGCATAAAAAGAAAAAAGTTCATTCATCTACTACAAGATTGATACCAAATCCTATTCCCTTGTTTCTAGTCACTCACAACATCTAGAACTGTTCTGCAATTTAAATTGCAAATTGCCACTAAAGAACATTAAAGTTTAATAGAAACAACCACAAAGAGAGATATATGATCACCACCATGAAAAAATAAGCTTTTTATATCTACCTGTTAAAAATAAATACAACCATGTTGTTCAAATAAAAAAAACTAAACAAATACTTGGGATGCAAGACTTGAAAAACCTCAATTATTCTACTTACATGAACAATACATGGTAGATAGTAGCAACAACACATGCATAAATTTAAGAACCACCACCATTGTTAAAGCAATATCCATGAATAAACAAATCACCTCACCCATATACTTAAAACTCCACATGCTCAGTCTGAACTAAGTTGAGCTTAAGTAGTGACCATAACCATAGTTCACCTAAGTTTGTTTTTTATTGTACTAAAAGCATATAGTCCCATTTTCTCTGCTCCTCCTCTTTATCCTTCCAAGCTTAATTTACTCAACTCAGAAATGATGAATTCGAGTGCAAGAATAAACCCATATAACAGAAGTTGTCCAAGTGAGACCCACTGCTTGTTTAGTTAACTCTCTTATTAGGTTTTATGAGGATGGGGAATCAACAAAAGTTCAAGAAATAAATAGAGAATCAATCTATCTATCTCAGAATCCCACATAAGCTCATGGGATAAGAATGACATTAAGCAACCTCTCAAGAACAATAGTGGGAAAAAGAAAGAAACACTAGATAAATGTATAAAGAAAAATGAAAGAATAATCAATAATCAAGCTCTATAAGCTCGAAATAATTTTATCCAAGTTATTAAAATAAAAGAACAAGTCCATTAAATATAGCTTAGGTAATTGGGAGAAATGGTTGTTACAACTCTCATCATAGAGATCTTCGTGTAATACTTGAAATTTGCTATACTTAAAACTTGAATCTAACAACCTTTAATAATGAACATGGGTACCATGTACTCAAAACCCCGTGTACTCAAAACCCCTACAACTCCCATAGGAATCTACACATACCAATAAGTAATTTACAACATTGACCAAGAATAGATCCTTAATCAAATCCCTCAAAAGGAAAAGTGATTTTATACACAACATGGTTTGTTATTTCTCAAGTAGATTATCTTATGGGGTTCCATGTTCCAAATAGATTATCTTATGGGGTTCCATGTTCCAAAGAGTGCGATTTAAAAAATAATTCAAAGGCTAAGATAAAGGTTTCAATCCTCCAACACATCTGACCGATTAAAATCCAAAATACATCTTCACTCCACGTGTCCAGAGTTCCACAGGGCATTAATAACAAATATTTCTAAAGAAAACCATAGACAACTGATTAGTTTTTTCAAATTGAGATGACAACAGACAAAGTACCTCTTAATCAAATCCCACTCTTTCGATTATTCAGTTTTGAAGGAAACCTGAAACTCCTCTGAAATTTTAAAAATTAAAATGAAAAAAAACAATAATATCTGAAGGACAAGGACGCGAAAATGTGGTCAGATAAAAACGAAATAGCGGAAGCATATAACAATATAGGCTCCGGGTTTTGGGTACACCGTTTCTTTCTTTTCCTCATGAAATTTCTTCTGCCGGGAGTTTGATTCTAGATGCACGTGCTAACTTTACGTTTACTCAAATTTAATTAACGTATCAAATATTAAAAAATCTAACACGAATTAACGTATCAAATATTAAAAAAGCTAACAACTTCGCTATTGTTAGCATAGTTTTTACTAACAAATATTGCTGCACGTTTCTTCCTTTTCCTCTTGAATTTTCTTCTTCTCCCATATGATTATTGCCTAGAGACCCACGTACTAACTTCACTTATTATTGCCTAGACACCCACGTACTAACTTCACTGAGTGAAATTGAACATAACAAATATTAGTAAAACTAATTTCATTGTCACTGCTTAATTTTTTTTATTTGATTTCTTAAAATCAAAACATAGCCAAGATTATTACAAATCCGATTTATTTACCACCAATATTATTACAAATCGGATTTAGTTTACCAAGTACAGTAATAGTATATGTGTAGACTTGGTATACAAGATTTGAAGAAGACAGATCAGAGCATACTTGAATTCTGCCCACCATTGAAAGTCCAAAAATACTGCAACGGGAGGAAAAGCCATCGCTATACTAAAAAACGCAAAAACAAAAATACGCTCCAAACTGGCATGGTTCCGACTCCCGAGTCTTGAGCTGCCGAAGAATATAAATGGATCAGCAAGCAGGAAGAGGATCTCCACAGAGACCGCTGTTATCAGAGTATGAAGATATTGGAAACTTTTGAAGCAGCCCTCCAAGTGGAATCCTTCCTGACAAGGAATTATGCGACAGGTTCAGTTGCAACAGAGATGTGAGATTCAGAAACGCATTGGGTATTCCTCTGCTCAAGTGATTTTCATTCAACTTCAGAGTCCTCAATTGTACCAAACTCCCCAACGTTCTGGGTATGGCGCCGGACAATGTATTGGAGCTGAGATCCAGCACCGTCAATTGCGTCATCATGCCGACTGAAGAGGGAATTGCTCCGCTCAGTGAATTGTGCGACAGAACCAGCTGTTCCATACTGTTCTGATCACCCACTTTCGGAGGTATTGAGCCCGTGAATTTGTTGTGGGACAAGTCTACGGTCTGTAAAGTCCCACTTGGAAACGGACTCTTCATGGAGAATGCGGCAGTTATAGGCCCCGTTAGGTGATTTGAATGGAGGTCCAGAATGCCGAGATTCCACTTGGAAACGGACTCTTCATGGAGAATACGACAGTTATAGGCCCTGTTAGGTGATTTGAATGGAGATCCAAAATGCCGAGGATTTGCAGGTTGCGTATCTCCTTTGGAATCGTGGATGTCAATGCGTTGTTTGACAAGTTGAGAGAATATAATCCCGTCATGTTGCCCAGCCATGGCGATATGGTGCCCGTGAGGCTGTTGCTCGACAAGTCAAGCGTATTAAGACCGCTCGGCATTGTCGACAATTCCTTGGGAATTCTACCGATGCCACAACCAGCAAGAGAGAGCTGAAGCAATCCAGTGAGGTTCGATATTACTGTCGGCACAGTCACAAACTTGAAATTATTGAATGAAATATCCAAGTTTTGCAGATCAGAGAGCTCTGATAATCCCTCCGGAAGGCTCCCGGAGAGCTTGTTGTGGGAGAGATAAAGAAATTGAAGCTTAGAAAGCTGTCCTACAGACTCGGGAATCGAACCCGACAGCCTGTTATCGTTAAGGTAGAGGTCCGTGAGGGTTGGAAGATTACCCCACGAAGCAGGAATGGGGCCGCCGATCATGTTATTCGACATATAAACTCGCTGCAGATTGACCAGACCTCCCATCGAAGATGGTAGCACTCCGCTCAATTCATTTTCTTCCAGACGAAGAAATCCCAGAGACTTCATATTCCCAATTGAGGACGGGATGCTGCCGCTGAGTTTGTTTGTAAAGAGGTACAACAGGGACAGATTCGATAACATACCGATAGAATCCGGTATGCTTCCCGTGAGACTATTGTCAGAGATATCCAACGTCTGCAGATAACGCAATTCCCCCATAGACGGAGGAATGGAGCCGCTGAGGAGGTTGGCATGGAGATCGAGAGTAGTGAGGTTGCGGAGACGGGTTATAGAGGTGGGAACCCGACCCGTCAACTTGTTGGTGAAGAGATCCAAAACGCGGAGATTCCTTAGACCTCCAAAAATGTCCGGAATGCTTCCGCTGAGCCCGTTCTGCGACAGGTACAATTCTTGGAGATTGTGGAGGTTCCCGAGAGACTGAGGGATAGAACCACTGAGCTTATTACTGTCGAGAATGAGCTTCTTCAACCGGTAGAGCTTCCTGAGTGACGAGGGAATGGAACCGGTGATTTCTTTCAAGTCCTCCAGGTTCAAAATTTCAAGAAACTGCAGACCTCCCAAGGACTCCGAGAGTGTGCCCTTCATCTGGGTATCCGATATGAAGTCATCACCGGATATGAGCCCCGGCAGCAGAAGCCCCACAACGTGTCCGGTTTGATTATTGCAGGATACTCCCTGCCACTGGCAGCAGTTGGAGCCGTTCCATGACTTCAAACGCCCGGAGGTGTCATCGATAATTCCGGCCTTGAAGCGCAGCAGCGCCCTGAGGTCTCCTCTCCTACACTGCGGCGGCCCAGTAGTAGTGGGCGAGCCACCGCAATTCAGAATCAGGCTTGCCAATATAATGGCAGTGGTAGTTATAAGAAAGAAACTGCGTTGGAGCTTAGAGGAGCAAAACATTTTCGATCACAATCGAAGAGTGGCCAAATAATTGAAGCCGAAGAAGAGACGACAGATCTTCCAGTGCTCTCCTTATGTGATCCATCGAAGGCGTTTTAAAGGCTCAGATACACGCCCTTTGTCGACAAAAGGCAGGGAGACGAGGCCTTGGCTCTTCGTGGCATGTAAGGTGAGGTGGAATTCTTGTGAGTGCGTGCCACTGAATTGAATGCAGAGTTTTTGGGATAAGTCTGTCGACCAAATTTGACTTGACTTTGGATTCCAGTGGCCAATGCAATGAGTGCAGAGTTTTGGATGAGGGCCGAGGCCGAGGCTGTCTACCACATTTGACTTTGACTTTGGCTGCTGGTGCATGTGTCGGTGGATTTTTAATTCTAAGTGATGTGCGCAACGAGCAGAAAGATCCTTTTGACACGAAAACTGAGGCCGAAGACGAGGCCCGAGGTGATGTAAGTTGTGTAAACAACACAACAATGAGCGTGCTTAGCGTATGGATTACGGAACTTAGAAAAGTGTCAAACATTATGCAGTTTGTAGTGGTGTAATTAACGTTTTATATGATGGGAAATGAGCATGCTTAGCGTATGGAATACAGAATATAGATGAGTGTAAACATCATGCACTTTGAAGTAGTGTAACTAACGTTATATATGATGGGATTGCAGTAGTGTAATTAACGTTATATATGGTGGAGTTATTTTAGATTGAATGATACATATGTCAGTATATAATGTTAATTGCATTGTTATAAGATGCATAATCTTTTACAGTTTATATGTTAAATATATTTATTATTATGTATATATAATTTTATATAATTTGAATTATCTTAGTTTTAGTTTGCGCTTAAAGTTTTTGAGTAATTTTTTATGATTTTAAGTTGAATGGTATATATTTTATTTAAGTGCATCTCATTATTAAATATTAATTGTATTGTTGTGGAGTATTTATTAATTGTTATATTAAGGTAAGTACTAAAGAGTTTGCATTAATCACGAGGGGTTGGAGTTGCACATTCCATGAGATATGGGGTGCTTATTGAATGAAGTATGGGGTGCTTATTGATTGTCATATTATGGCTAGTGTTAAGTATCAGAGGGAGTTTGCACTTATTGTGAGGAAATGGATACACCAAGTGGGTGTTTATTGATTGTAATACTAGTCAGAAGAGTGCTAAGCATTTTTGGGAGTTTATGATCATCTCAAGGTACTTGAGATCACATCCATTGTCATAATAGGGCGAGTGCTAAGCACCTGTGGGAGTTTGCGCTCATCTCAAGATGCTTGAGGTTACATCCGCAAATCAAGCACCTCAAGTTTAATGTAAACTCTCAAGGGTGCTTAGCGCTCACCCTAGCATCTCAGGATGAGGACAAATTTTTAGAGGTGCTTAGCATTCATCCTAGTATGACATTCAACAAGCACCCCACAATAATGCAATTAACATTGTATATGATATAATGTATATCGTTAATCCATAGAAATACAATTTTTGTTATATATGTTTGGATATATACCATTACTTACTAGAGTGAACACTAAGCACCTTTGGTATTTTGCACTCATCTCCAATTTCTTGAAATGTGTTGACTAGTTTGCACTCATTCTAATATGCTTGGGTTGGGTACTATTAGATTTTCTATTAATACTATATATGTTAGAATATATATCTTTCAATTTAAAGTAAATTCAAATCAAATTATATATATATATATACACACTAGATGCATAATGATTTTCCTTATATATAAAAATCACAACAAGAACTCCATAAAAGAGGGGCACCCCCTAAAACCCACATTACATCAAACAAGGAAACAAATTGGCATTGCAATATTAATGTTAGTTAAGGCTTTGGTAAGGAAGTATCTTATGTAATCACTTGGGTAAGAGTTGTAACTGGCATAAATTGGTCCAACATGGCAGAGTACAAGTCAAGATATAAAATCTACTGTCAGTGTGGAAAGACAACCGCCAAGGAGGTTAGAAAGCAAATTGTGGAAATGGGGTCGAATTGTAAAATGAAACGAAGCGTTTGGTGCAAAATGTATATCAAGGAAACAGTAAAATGTATATCACGAAGATAGGGAAAAGTAATGATGGTCAATAAAGTAACATCAGCATCTAATTTTTGAAAAGCATATAGCAAACCTAATTTTTTGAAAGTATATAACAAAGTAAAAAATTTGTTGATAGTGCAAGATTAAATTTTGAAATTTAAATGCATTTTCCATATGGACTGGGTGAAAGATAAAAAATATATGATGACATAAAAATTAATAGGAGATAAGTAATATAAAAAATTTAAATGTATTCTAGGAACATGGGGTATATGTAAATGATACTTGCATTGTTGAACGCTTTCATTTATTTTGGAAATATATAAAAAGAAAAGTGTGTAACATAAAAAAGAGTAGATGATTTGCCATACGACCATCAAGGATAAGAATACAAGTCTAACATATTAAAAACAAATGCATTTGTTATAATGTAATGTAGGGAAATATAAGAATAGAGTTCAGAACATATGTGTTCTAAATGCATTTTTTATTTCAAGTATGTCAAAAATGAAAGTTTGTTACATACTACTACAAATTTTGAAATATACCCAAAATTAAAGTCTCATATATAAACCGGAATTCTAAATGCATTTGTCATGTAGGGATCGATTGGGGCTCCCCGCGGACCATTAGAGAAATATGTACAAGAAACAGGATTGTGGAAAGAAGATAGAGTGCAATAGCTACAAAAGAAAATAAATGGAAGCAGTATAAGTGTTTGTCTATACATTTGTGTTTAAGAAAGTGGAATAACCGGGCTGAGAAACAAAGAAAGATGCAATAACTAAACTTACAGTGAGGGTACATATGAGCTTTGGCTATTTGTTTATGGGTTGTCGCTTCATTGATGTCAGTCTGTTTTAATCGCGTTTCTAAGGATGCTCCCACAACCTGCTTGAAATGCTCTGAACTCCGCCCGTTGTCTTCTGGCGATGGGCCTATTTCTTACCCGTTTCACCCGTCATCTCTTTCAATGTAGCTTCTCATTGTGCGTTGATCTCATTTCAGATTTTGACGTTGAAAACTTCGTTAACCCCCGGAAGTCGATAGAAAGATTAGGGAGATCCTAATGAATTTCCTCATTTTGCATCGCGATATTTGACTAGCTGGCCATGGATGTGAGCTTGATTAAATTGAAGGATGATGTAAAAATTCCAGACAAGGTATTCAACATAGCAAATTGCTTATCGAACTCTTGCCTGGTTAAAGGCAAGGAGTTTGCAGTTAAGAGGGGGTCTTGGAAGTAGTTTGTTTTCTCGGCTAAGTCTATATTTGACAACTTTGTGAATAATTTATATTTCTTCGCTATGACTTGTTCACATGATCGAACAATGAGATGCAGCTTTCTTTATCTTTTATTTCCAACATGCATTCAATTTGCCGATGTGGTTTTTGGATGGAATATATTATTCTCTTCTTTTTGTTTCTATCATATTGTTGACAATCTTGCCAAAAAGGGATGACCATTTTTAAAAAGAAATTTACCCTTTAATTCGCTTCATGTGGCTCAAGCAAGCTATGTGCCCTGGTTCTAAGGGAAGTTATGGTTTGTGATATTTTCCATGCCTCAATAACGCCCATCTTTCTTTATTATCGTCTCCTGCTGTGATGCTAGCATGGTGGAGGATGCTTTACATTGGTGAGGGGTGCTGTGCATGGATATTACAAAGGATCGCATTGCTATCGGCATAAGAATGAAAAACGCCTTCCACCTCTTTGACTCACCCTTCGGCCATTCGGGTCTCGATGCGTCCTGTTGGAATCATGAAGTACTTCTCCGCTCGCATGGTGAAGTTGACAGATTTGGGACAGCCTCGCGATGTTGGCAACGGGCCAACCTCCTAAGAAAGATTTGCCTTTGATATTTTAAAGATTTTTTTCTCAAATAACAATATTTTGTTTTGGTTATCAAAAACAGTATTCGAACATGAAGGATTCATCTCATCAAAAACTTTGGGTAACGGATATGTCCATTCGATGGCTATGGTGGATGTCGTCCTCAATGACCAAGGAAGGGGAACATGGCATCCGGATCAGTTTCAACTTCCATGTTCTAACTCTGAATTTCCATCTCTTCTACCTGACCCACATTTTATTTTCTTCTTCTCTACCCAAATCTTGTGAGAACTATCAATTTTAGAGGAGAGGGTCATTATCTCCTCCGGCTTGAAGAACTCTCGGTTTCTTTGTTGTTGTGATGGGTCGCTAGAGGTCGCTCGATGCTTCCAGACTTTTGGGAGGTTATTTATGGATTGAACACCTTTGTCACTGGGCCTTCCTTGGTTGCCTGCATACAATGTAGTGCAATCCTGGTGTTATTCCCACGCCGCCGGTATCAGAGGTAGGATGGTCACTGTCTCTGTTTTTAGGCATGTGTTTATTTACAAAATAATCGCCGAGGCCAAGTTTTTTTAAATTTTGTCTAAAAATAATTACGTGGTTCAATCCTCTTTTGCTGTCTTAGCATATCCGCCTGAGGTTGAGATGCTAAAATGTGGCCGCTAAATCACACCTTTGTTGATGTTTTTCAAAACTAACTCCCCATTTTCCATATGAGAATTTATATTTTTTTCTTCCTTTGGAAGTAGTTGTATTGATGTGCTACTTATACAATAAAAATTATATCCGTAATGTGACATGGAAGGAGAGCAAAGTTGTTCCGCGGAGTCAAAAATTCTTATGACAGTGTTATTATCCAAATGTTGGAGTGTCACCTTATTGTCCAAAAACTAGTTGCTTGTTCGCTAAATATGGGGAGCATTTTAACAACAAAACTTTGAAAATAGACAGGAATCCATTAAAACCCTATAAAAACATGGGAAGCCTTGTGCTTCCACAAGGATTGAAAAATTGGAACAAGCATCGGATGGAATCTACAATTGACTCTGGATCTGGAGACAGCCATGGAAATTGGATGTGGGAATGTTATTGCAAAAAACTAAAGAGGGATGACATACAAAATTTCTTTTCCTTTTTGGAGCTTGACAATTGAGAAGAGATTTCATGGAAATTAACCTGCCTCTAATCAAAAAGGGATTTTTCGTTGAATGTGAAATAACAAAATATAAAGAGCCAAGGCGTAAAGTCAAGACTGTGGACTCCGGTCCTGCTATTCTTGTAAACAACCGGCTAATTCAAATGGGATTTCTAAATGAACTAACCTTCATACTTGTAACATCTTCAAGAACTAGATTTGGCCTTCCAAAAAATGGGGCAAGACGTCCAATCCATTATTATGCTTTGCTAGAAACTGTTTGCACCCTCCCCTTTGAAAGTCAATGTTGGCTCCGACAATTTTAACATCTTATGGAAGACCCGAGGTGATAAAGAAACAAGAGAATGGTTGTGCATTGGAATAATTCTTTGGCCTGAATATATCTCTTGGCGCACCAGGAGAGCATCTCCTTATAGTCAAAGGCTTCATGGACACAACCTGCACAAGCAATCCTGAGGTCCAAATTACTTGGTTCTTGTAGGGTTATAATAAGAAAATGCCCCGACCGCTGGAAGCTCCTCGTCCTCGCGCCTGAAGTTGTTCATTGTATCTCCACAAAATTGGTGTCGAGATGATGCCATAGGTTTATGATAGCGTCGCTTTGTCGCGATGATGGTCAAAATGAATTGTTAGAGCCACAATGTAATCCTTTGCTAAATCTTGCTAAATTCTTTGTGAATGGAAAGCCCTCGAGCCTTCACCGATTAATGACAACCGTATTGGTGGTGCATGATGTCCTTAGCAATAAAATTTATTGGCTAGATATTGAAATAAGTGAATCGTATGTACGAAGAAAAGAAATTATGAATGAGGATTTGAATTGCTAAGGGCACGGTGAACGAGATTTCATGATTTTGAAATGAACACTGCTAAGGGATAATATAATATGCCCGCAAATTTTGGTTTAATGCGAATAAATACGAGATGTCCTCGATCCTTTCACCCATCAAAGACAATATATAAGGTTTCTTCATGATGACTTGTTAGAATTAAATGCTAGTAATTCCATATTTAGAAATTAAGATATATATATATATATATATATATATATATATATATATATATATATATATATATATATATATGTAACTTTTATTTTCTTTTATTATAGACAAGAGTGAAGGTGATGAGGGAAGAGAGCAAGAGAATGGCAATCGAAAAGCGATCGAACGGGATTCAAAAAAGGGTTACGGGGATAGTCAGGACAACCAAGTGTTGCACGATGAAATTTCATGTTTCGGAATTTTTGAGTGCAAAATGTGTAAAACAGAAGAGATCATGATGGGGCACATGAGTGACCGATTTGTATATTTGCGGAATTCTGCCAAAGTGGCTAAGTATGGAACAGGGAAATTTCTAATTGCATATGTGGCAATAAGATTTTATATATAATCGCCAACTACTAATTGCAAAGGGGCGCAGATACATGAAACAATGACTACGAACTGAATATTTCTTCAACCCGCCAAACCGACGATTCGCCAAAGAAATTCGAACAAATGGCAAAGTATGGAAAGCGGACAGATGGGCTTCAAACTGGGGTGACAATAGTTCCACTAAATATGCGAGGACCCAATGGTTAAATTGTATTTCTCGAAAGTTTTCAGTGCAAAAATGTGCAACACAGAAAAGGGCATGATAGGTGGACCGTAATACGGAAAAGCGTATGATCTAAGAATGGTTGCAATTTTGAATATCTGTCAATTTTTGTATACCGGAGCTTTGAATGTTGTTTGGAGATCATGGAAAAGTAGAATTGCAATGTTGACCCGACCAACGCGCAAGTCCACCTGTCAATTTGTATATGGTGGAACTATGGGTGCCAGTTGTGGGACAGGGAACAATAGACAGTCAATTTAAATAAAGGGGAAGCGGTCGTTGGAAATGCAAACGCGTGAATCCACGAAGCTGCAGAGCAATGCATTGTCGGGAAAAAAACAATTAAGTAACCAGAAAGAGAAACTAGAGGGAATAAAAGAGTGGGAAAATAGAGAGGCAGAAGGTAGTTTTCATAAGCGCGAATTGGTTTCAAAGAAGTGCCATCGTTGCAAAACCATGATTTACTAATTGTCAGCAAATGCATTGTTGAAGATTACATTTTATTGCAACGTATGCCTGCAGCTATGTTCTTGATACATTATTCCATAACTGTAACATATCAACTTAACCACTAATTTTCCTTTTCTACTAATTTCTAGCAAATGCTTTGTGGAAGATTAGATTTTATTGGAACATGTGCATGTAACTATCTTCTTGATACATTCTACCATCAATGCAACATATTAACTCAAGTATTCAACTTATTGAATTATGGGTTGTTAGCATTAAAACTTAATAATTGCATGTCTAGAAACAAGAATAACGATTTTGCTGCAACATTGTACATTGGTATTAGTAAACACAAGATCGAAGAAGTACGAGAGCACCGAACCATGCCAATTAGAACATGCGTTAAACCCAGAAAAGAGGTAGCAACAAAGAGTGCAAGGAATTTTTTTTTATATAGCAAATCCATTTAAAATAAAAAAGTAAGAAAAACACCGAGTACTGTACATCTATGCTTAGAAATTGGACCCAGTTCTTCGGGGCAAAACATTGAAGGTATCTGTGACAAACATAAGCACGAGTTCTGCAGTATGCAATATCCTTGGAGTTTTCTCGTTAATGATTCATCCTCTGCTGAAATTGATATTTTTCATAAGTTTTTCCTCAGAAAGAAGACGAAAATGGTTGCAGGACAAGTGGAATAGCCCTTAGCTGAAACCGTCTCTACATAGTCCAAATAAATTCCGTAGCACAACTTGCACGTGCAATTGTAGAGGCCCAAATTAGTCCATTCTGGGTAGAAGGAGATGACTAGTAGGAAAATGCGTGGCAGGAGTGAGAGTTTTGGACCTGATGCCCGAAAATGTTAAACAATATTTTTGTTGGCTTGAAATATATCTCTGGGAGCATCAACATATCATTGCTTTACACTGAAACTCTTCTGCCCAGAATAGACTAATTTGGAACTCTGGAATTCCTACTTTCGCGGTGCAAATTGGTTGTTGCGTTCACCGTCAGTTTCTTTTCTGAAACTCCTTTTGGTGTTGTCATGATTGCAATCACTGAGCCGGGAAGGTCCATTCGTTATGGTTGATTTCAATTTGGGCGAAGTAGTGGGAAGATTCTCTGCATTGCCATCATCCATTGCCGTATCATCGTCCATCAGATCATCTTCTTCCAGCTCAGAATTAATGACATCAACTTCTGCGATAGCAATGACTGCAACTGGGCAGGTTCTCTAATCAGCCAGGGTTGCGATATAATTTTTTGGCTTGAAGTATATCTCTCGGTGTACCAAGGGACCATCTCCTTTTTTGCTCTTGGGCGGAGGGAGATGAATAGTAAGAATATTCCCTGGAATAGTGGAACCTCTGGCCATTATGCCCAAATGTGTTTACTGTGTGTGGAAAGAACTACTACCAAAAGTTATTTAGAATTTCCGTTTGGTCGAGATGATGTTTGAAATGAAAATCAGGGAGGGATAATCAAGCCTCCGCAAATTATGGTTTAATGTGTATCAATGGAATATCTCCTCAAGCCTTTTATTGATCAATGGCAATTTCCAGGGTTCGTGCGAAATGATATGTGACCATCACAGCTCACTAATTGCACAATTAGAAAAAAGTGCGAACGTGATGGTGACGATGAAAAGAGATTAAGAATCAGAAATTTCTTAAAAGCACCAACACGTCGGCACACACAAAAAAAATATTGTGTGGCCTTTGAAATGAATACTTGGAAAGGATAACATGCTTGTGGGAAAATCTTAGTTTAATTCATACTAATGACAAATCTTCTCCGGACTTCCGGACATTAATGACAGTTTTAACGGTTGTTGTAGGATGGCTACTATCATTAAAGATTAATTATTACATATCTGGAAACAAGTACGAAGGCAGCAACAATGGTGAAACCGATTCCAAGAAATACCAAAATATGAAAAGCGGACGAACGAAGATATACCCAGGGCACGTGAAGGGTCGATGGTTCTCAGCACGACGAGTTGAAAATTGAGCCTCTATTGTTCTGTGTCCTACAAATAGCACCTACACTTCCATGATATACAAATTGATAGGTGGACTTGCGGGTTGGTTGGTTCAACATTGCATTTTTTTTGTCCTTAGTGATTCCATATTAATTCCATAATTAGCCACTTTTTTGGATCAGGGATTCTCGGGCTAGCAGGCAAAACATTGTGCATCTATTATTCCGCGCTCTACAAATAGCACTGACAATTCCACGATATACAAATTCAGAACCTGACTTGCGCTAAATTATTACTGTTAAATATTTATATTGCAGAATTTAATTATACAAGAAAGTTTGCACAATCTGGTCGACCGAGTGATATAAAAGTATTTCCACAAATGAGCAATATAAAAAAGAGTCATTCCATACTTAGGCACTTTTTTTTATCGCGGGTTGGAGGCCTCGCGGGCTAAAAAAAGAGTCTCTATTGTTCTGTGTCCTACAAATAACACCCAGATTTTCGCGGTATACAAATTGACAGGAGGACCTACGGGCTGCTTGGCTGAACATTGCATTTGATCGCGGGTTCACGGCCTGGCGGGCTGAAAATTAAGTATCTATTGTTCTGTGTCCTACAAATAACACCTACAGTTCTGCAATATATAAATTCACACGTGGAATTGTGGACAGTTTCTATATAAAGTATGGAATGAGATTTTATACAGCATATGCGGATCCCTCATTCCATACTTAGGCAGTTTTTGGATCGCGGGCTCACGGTCTGGCGGGCCGAAAAGAGAGTCTCTATTATTTCATCTTCTACAAATAACACCCAGACTTCCACGATATACAAATTGATAGTGTTCTAGAACATATGTGGATCCCTCATTCCATACTTGGGCACTTTTTGGATCGTGGGTTCGCGACCTAGCGAACTGAAAATTAAGTATCTATTGTTCTGTGTCCTACAAATACCACCTAGACTTTTATGTCCTACAAATAACACGTAGACTTCCGCGATATAAAAATTCACACGCGGACTTGTGAACATAGTCTATATAAAGTATGGAATGATATTTTATACAGCATATGCAGATCCCTCATTCCATAATTAGGCATTTTTTGGATCACGGGCTCACGGCCTGGCGAGCCGAAAATAGAGTCTTTATTGTTTCATCTCCTACAAATAGCACCCAGAATTCCATGATGTACAAATTGATAGTGTTTTAGAACATATGCGGATCCCTCATTCCATACTTGAGCACTTTTTGGATCGCGGGTTCGCGACCTGGTGGGCTGAAAATTAAGTATCTATTGTTCTGTGTTCTACAAATAGCACCTAGACTTCTGAGACATACAAATTGACATGCGGACTTTTGGACATAGTCTCCATATAAAGTATGGAATGAGATTTTATACAACATATGCGGATCCCCCATTCCATACTTAGGCCATTTTTGGATCGCGGGTTCGTGGGTTGGCGCGCCAAAAATAGAGTCTCTATTGTTCCGTCTCCTACAAATAGTACCCAGACTTTCGCGATATACAAATTGATAGGTGGACTCGAGCTGGTTGGCTAAACATTGCACTTTTATTGTCCCGTAGCGATCCCGTATGAATTTAAAATTTAGCGTTTTTTTTATCGGGGGCTCTGGGGCTGGCGAGCTGGAAATTGGGCATCTATTGTTTTGCGCTTTACAAACACATTTTTCTAGAACATATGTGGATCCCTCATTCCATACTTTGGCACTTTTTGGATCGTGGGTTCGCGACCTGGCAGGCTGAAAATTGAGTATTTACTATTCCGTGTCCCACAAATAGCACCTAGACTTCCGCGATATACAAATTGACACACGGACTTGTGGACATAATCTCTAAATAAAGTATAGAATGAGATTTTATACAGCATATACGAAGATCCCATATGAATTTCATATTTGGCGATTTTTTTTTATTGGGAGCTCTGGGGATGGTTGGCTGAAAATTGGGCCTCTATTGTTCCGCGTTGTACAAAAACATTGTTCTAAAACATATGCGGATCCCTCATTCCATACTTGGGCACTTTTTGGATCGTGGGTTCGCGACCTGGCAGGCTGAAAATTAAGTATCTATTGTTCTTTGTCCTACAAATAGCACCTAGACTTCCGCGATATACAAGTTGACACGTGGACTTGTGGACATTGTCTCTATATAAACTATGGAATGAGATTTTATACAACATATGCAGATCCCTCAATCCATACCTAGGAAGTTTTTGGTTCGCGGCCTGGCGGGCCGAAAATAGAGTCTCTATTGTTCTGTCTCCTACAAATAGCACCCAGAATTCCGCGATATACAAGTGGTCAGGTGGACTCGGGCTGGTTGGCTGAACATTGCAGTTTTATTGTCCCGTAGAGATCTCGTATGAATTTCATATCTAGTGATTTTTTTTTATCGGGTATGTGGGGCTCGCGGGATGAAAATTGGGCCTCTATTGTTCCGCGTTGTACAAACACCAGGCACATCTCTGCGATTTACAAATTTACAAACGGACATGTGGGTTGCGTGGCTCAACATTGTAGTTTTCATTGTTCCTTGTCCTCCGAATAGCCATCGGAGTTCCGCGATATACAGATTGACAGATGGACTTGAGGGCTGGCGGGTTCAAGTTTGCCATTGTTTACAGATACTAATCCTTATCAACTATCTAACATATCTAAAAACATAATCTTGAATACTAAATTATTAATAATATTTTTTGCTATTGCAGAATATAATTAAACGAGAAAGTTTGTACAATTTGGTCGGGCGACTGATATAAAAGTTTTTCGACAAACGAGCAATACATAGTAAACATGTACTTTTAGAAAGTATGGACAAGAGATTTTATAGAGCATATGTGGATCCCTCGTTCCATACTTGGGCACTTTTTGGATCGCGGGTTCTCGGCCTGGCGGGCTGAAATTTGAACCTCTTTTGTTCGGTGTCCTGCAAATATCACCTTGACTTCTGCGATATACAAATTGACAGGTGGACTTGCGGATTCCAAGTCTGTCGGGTTCAAGATTGCAATTGTTTAGCAATTCTCATCCTATCTAACTTCAGCTAAAAACATTATTTTCAGATACTAAAATATCAATATTAACTATTGTTATTGTACAAGTGAATTAAATTAAATTATTAAAGGATGTTAAATCGCTTATTTTTAAAAAAATAAATGAAACAAAAGATTTTTTTGGTAAAATTCTATCACCGCAAGAATAACAAGGACCAATTTGAAGTTTAAGGCCCTCTTGTTCATATGATAGCACAATTGCACTCCGCACAATATATATTTGTTGATTTCAAATTATTCCAGGATATTAATTTTACCAAGTTCATTGAATAAGCAAAAATTGTGAAAACAACGATCAATTTGAATTTTAAGAGCCTCTTGTTGGTATGATAGGACAGTTGCACTTCGCACACTATATATTCATTGATTTCAAATTATTTCACAACAATAATTTGACCAAGTTCATTGATCAAGGAAATTTGCCAAAACAAGTCACATAGTACATTTGCGTCACAACGCCATAGAAATTATCAGGCGGATCTGCATGCTGGCTGGCCAAAAAAATTCAATTATATTGGTGAGATCATTATGAAGGAGATTGATATGGGTGATTGAAGTGAAAGCTCTCTAAGGAAGAGAACACAATCTGGTGATTGATATTGGTGATGGAAGTGAAGTGAAAGAAAACGTGTTCTAGAGAGAGAACACAATCTGTGTGCTTCATATAATATGTAATCTTCTAGGAAGAGTCATTGTTGAAGGATCACAATAGCTAAGGGAACCGGGCCTCAATTGTATTGGTTGCTACAACGACTTCAATGTTAGCTAGAGTATACATGATCCAAGGCATGGACGTCATCTATATATTGTCATGAGAAATGACCCGAAAGGAAGTCAGATTATTACATCTCACAAATTAAGGAAGCCACAGTCAAATTTGAAAGAAGGAGACCACCACTGCTATTAAAAGTAAATGAGCGTAATATGGATTGAAATATTAAAGGCTCAGGAGACATATCATGAGGTACCGGTTCAAAACCATGGCATCAAAAATCAAAGAATGAGAGTGAGAATGGAGTATTTACTATTCCAAGGGACATGATTACCTAGGATGCTTGGAGGACACGATTACCAAGGGACACGATTACAATAGTGTTGCAGTACTTTCAAAGTCTAGTGTTGGTTTTCATTTATGTATATGTATTGCTCATGAAATGAAGTTTGTAAAATCTCCTTATTGTGAGTATATTTATCGTTGATGATGGGGTTACAACAACATTAATGTTTGCAGTTGTTTGTACCTCAATGAGAATTATCGTCCTCTTTGGAAATGATATTGTGTTGTGTAAAGGTAATCCTTATGCCAATTATGAAGCACACGGAGGAGAAGCTCAACAACCATCATTCATATATTTGAGCGAGAGAATGTCAGAGAGACCACACTTTGGTTTTGAAATCGGTGGTCACGAGTGTTGGGTTATGCACCATGCCTCATTGTCTTCTACTTCATGTTAATTGGATTCAAGTAAAAGCTTATTCATGGAGCATGTAATAGAGATTTGAATATGGTACAATATATTTTGCAAATTGTTGTAAGAGGTTAGATGTTTGAGGATCATTGAGGTTAGGAGTCAAAATTGAGGTTATTTTTATTGATGTAATAAGTCAAAAGTCCAAGTTGAAGATGAGTTTCAAGATTCATGAAGAAGTCATTAAGGTAATATGTAAGGGTGCATGATATGTGGTATCTGACACCCAAGGTTTAAATTATGGTAAAGTCGTTGCATTAATGTGAGGTGTCAAAGTCTTGAATCTGGAAGACAAAACCAAGTTGGGGGAGTCATATTTAAATGTCATTGTTTTAATTTGAGGTGAAAGAAAAGTTAGGCACAACAACAAAAAGAAGGACATACATAGTGAAGAAGCATAGGGAAAGAAACAAAAATGAAGTAGTGGAAGCATGTTTGATGAAGAAGAAGGAACGAACAAAGCAGGGTATAAATAAAATGATGTATGTTTTCAATACCTGATAAACCATGAAGCATAAACATCTCTAGAATTTTATTGGTCCTCTTTGATAATGTTGGTCTTGGTCATATAAGGAAATGTTGAAATTATAGATACTTGATTCATATAGTGATGTAATCCTAATGAGGAAATGTATACTCCCACAAAGTTCATGGTAATATAAAAACCCTTATGTAATGTATGGTTCATAGTCATCCATAAACCACTTGAGGATGTTGAGTAGAGAAAACTATGAGACAAATGTTTGCAATAAATAGGGAACGCATGGACATGAGTCCATGAAGAGTTTTGTTCCTTGGGAGTCTGATGCAGGAGCATCGAATGTAGGGTTATCGGTGAACCAAAAAATCAAGGTGAGGATGATAATGGTGAAACAAATGGAGAAACATGTACATGATTGAATACTTGCAATTGAAGAATGGTTGTTGAACCATGTATGCAAAATATTTTCCTAGAGAACTGACAGATACAACGGTTGGTGACCCATGTATTCCGATGGATGGCTACTCTTTTATATGGACTTCAACAATGTTTATGTTTTGCAGGTACAATAAAAAGATCAAGAATGAAGACCACAGACAATCGAAAACTAAAGATGAATGTAAAATAAGGTACAAAACCTAGAAGAGATAAGGGACCAATTTAATCAAGATTTCTCATTAAAGAGGGAACATTCATATTTGTAATATTTAATGAAATAATTTGATTGATATTGTCACAATGTAGACTTATTATGTAAAGTTTATGTAGGAATGAGAGATGGAGAGAAATTGTAGGGATGAAGATTGTTGAGAGAATCATGGAGATATTGTGGAGAGATCATGCGAGATAGTTAGGGAGTTATTATTGGAACTAGTCATGTATTCAGTTTAATTAAATAAACTAAATATAGTGTATTTGTTAGGATCACATAGTCTTATATAAAGTGATCATTTTTATCATGAAAAATATATACATGAATGATTGATTAATAAAATTTCCCCTTCGGGGGTTTGGGAGCACATATTTCATGTGTCCATTGTTTTTCATAATGTTGGTTTATGTGTGTTTTTAATTCCATTGTGATTTTGATCCCATCATTAAATTATATAATAGCCTCCTCCAGATAACCAAATAACTCCATACATCACGATTCACATCTCTACAATAATGAATACATGATCTCTATATATACCTATTCACACCTACACATGAGGCCCTTTTACTATTAGGCTGACCCTATTACATATATATTTACACATTACATGTACATTTAGCCCCATATATGCCCCCCTTGGGGTCATATCTTACACACTTAACCCCATATATGCCCCCATTGGGTTATAACATAGTACCCTCCTTCAGAAAGATTTGTTCTAAAATCTTTGCAATTAAAGGCTTCACATGTGATAAAACCAAGTAATTTGATTTTCTTATGTTTCATCTTTCTTCATTCCATTGATTATGATCTATCCATCTAAAATCAATTATTTTCAGTCTTAATCCTTGGTTTCTAGTTGTTGCGTAATTTTCTTTCCTTTGATTCCATGCATTTTTGTTGTAGCTTATCCAATTTGTAGTGGTTGTTGGTCTATGATAATAGATTGTTGAAGAGTGGTTTTGTGATGCCTTGTTCCATGAATATTGAAAAGTATTCCATATTGTTCCTTCATAATGTTGATATCGACCTTCTTGTCTTCCTTGAAATGTTTCCTGGTAATGAGGGTGTCAATATGGTTCTACTTTTGACGATTTTTCTTCACTTTGCATGTGAAATTTCATCTATATACTTTTCAAAGACAATGGAATCCTTTATATTCCTTTCTTGCTCTTTGATTGTTCTATCCTTGGAGATAATACCATCATATTTTACATGTACATCCTCTAGATGGAGTTCAAATTCTTCAAGTATCTTCCGGTGACCTTCTTGAATCTTGTCTCCTTTCTCCTTTTGGAGCTGCAATGCCACCCTATTTATCAAATTATGACGTCCTTCTTCAATTCTATATTTGATTTCTAATTTTAATTCATCAGTATTTAGGGATTCCTCCACCTTATTGCAAATTTCTTCTTCAAGTCTTTAAGTAGTTTCTTCATCTAATATCCTTTCTTTTTCTTAATTTTGACAATGCTTATTTTCTTCTTTCAATCTCTTAACCTCATCTAGTAGTTTTTTATTATGATTATGTAATCTACATATCTCTTCATCTTTGTTTTTCAAATCTCCCCTTGAATAATCATTTTCCAACTTTTTTTTCTACTCTTTTCTTTCTTTAAGTTCTTAACCTCCTTGATGAGTGATTCATTAAGGGATCATATTTTAGATAGCTCCTCACCCTTATTCTTAATCTTTTCCTTTTATTCTTTTAATTCATCTTTAATTCTATACAATTCCTCCATGTTTGTATCATTAATCCATTTATCTAAGAAGAGTTTTTCAAATACTTCCCATGTGGAGTAGAGTCTAGTATCTTCATCAAGGCTTCTCCACCACTTATAAGCTTCACCATCAAACTTAAGGCTTTACTGAAAAGTATGTTTACAATTTTCTTTTACCATCCTCAACCATTCCATGGGATTGATTTCATCTTTATTTGCATCTTCTGTAAATTTAGGTATTGTCACTGGTTCTTAAGTGAGGTATAACCCCAACCATTAACTTACAACCTCAATATATTAAGGATGATGATATCAAATAGTTATAATCATTTTTCCAATATAATATTATGTGTTTTCTCTTTCCATTGGATTTTGAACCATCTCAATTGGACATCCTGATCAAAATTTATGATAGTTTTAAGTGAACATACCTTTGAAAACCCTGATTTGGAATTTGTCCTTCTAGCTGACCTTCTTTCTGGTGTATTTATGAAATTTTAGCCCATATGAATCTGAAATTATGACATGTATTACTATTAAATGTCATCTTTTCAATTCCATAGGTCTGACCAAAATTGAGTGTGCCAAATTAAAGTTATGGTAACTTTCCCAAACCTTGCTGAATTTTATCCTTTCCGGTAGAGTCAACTTGTACATAATGCCACATGTCCAATATTTACTACCATATTCTAAAAATTTTACCATAAAAACTAAGGCCTCTCCTCTTTCCAATTCAATAGGTCTCACTAAATTTGGATCCTCTATGAAGAAGATATGATTTTTTTACCCAGAACACATGTTTGAGACTAGTTATAGGACTAGCCAAAAACCCTATGTTCCACAAGGTTTATCTCATAAAGTAAAACGAACCAGAAACTGAAATTAATACCAAAGGTACTATAATATGTCCTCTAAACATCCTCCAATTTTTTTTCTTTCTGAAGTGGACCATAAAAGTAGTTATAGCGAAAATTCCAAGATGACGTGCTTGAGGAAGCAAAACCCTCGGATGAATGCTCTAATACCAAATGTAATTATCCAAATACTTAAATTATCATAAAATAATATAAGTACACACCATTTACAGAAATGTGAGCATGACTCACAACTCCAATATAGATAATTTACATAATAACTCTTTAAATAATAGAAGAATCTCCTCCACATAACCAAATAACTTCATACACCACAATTCACATCTCTACAATAATGAATACATGATCTCTATATATACATAATCGCACCTATACATAAGGCCCTTTTACTATTAGGATGACCCTATTACATATATATTTACACATTAAATCTACAGTTAGCCCCATATATGCCCCCCCTTGTGGTCATATAGTACACATTTAACCCCATATATTCCCCCATTGGGTCATAACAAAAAATGCCATTTGAGGACTCAAAATGGTTCTGAAAGGTTTCAAACCCCAATTTTCCAAGATGGAACATGCCATTAAAATGACCTTGCAAGTTGATTCCTCCATTTTTTTCCACTCTGAAAGAATCAATATAGATTAAAAATAATATGATGGTCCAATCTAGATCAATATATTAACTATTTCTACCTTATGCATCATAAAAAGTGGTGATATTGTCGAATTCAACTCTCAAATTAATGTTATTCTTGATCAAAATATTTTGGAAATATTCTTTTGAAATCAGTCTATCATCTAGATAAGTGTTGGACCATCTTGCTTCTTCATGATGACTTTAAATACCTTGAAAAATAATTAAGTATTTTTGAGGTTACTACCATCACATGTTATATTCAACACTTGAATAGTCTCAATTCTATTTTCCCAATATATTTTAATTTCACTAAGTTTATTATCAAAAGGGAGATTGTCTCTCTGGCTTAGATGGTTTCTCTCAAGATTCATAGTTTTGGTGAAATTATCGAGATAATATTCATAAAAAAAATCATATTTTTTGAACTCATTCCCCAATATATCTTTCTTTCCAAGGATTTATTTGTCAATGCCAAAAGCTTCATTTAGAAATCCCCAAAGATTTGGGAACAAGGTCATCCTTTCTTCAACTACTTGAGACCACCTTTCTTACACAAGATGATAATTCTCAAGATGATTTCACTTTATTTGGTCTCCCAGTGTGATCCTCTTAATTTTATCTAGATGCCTAAGTGGTGAGAGGCTCAACAAACAAATACCCTCTCCAATTCAACTACACTATTCCTTAACTCCAACATTTCTTCTTCCTACTCACCAACTATGTGCTATAACAATTTTTCAGTCGCATAAAAAATAATTAATCTGTTGCATAATATTGGACGAATAAAAAATAATTAATCTGTCACATAGATTATTACAATTGTTTAAAATATTAAGGTTTTATTGCTACACCAACTACATGAGCATAATATTTGATGGATAAAAAATAATTAATCTGTCACATAGTTAATGTGTATGATAGAAATAATAAATGCAAATGCACCACCTGGGTATTAGTGGTTAATTGTCCCACCAAATTTAGTATCGATGCCACGCCATTACCTCATTACCTCTATGCACTGCTTCACTGCATCTTATCCTTACCTGGTTACCTATCTGCACCATCTCATTGCATCTTTTCCTCATCGCATTCATTGCATTACTATTCCTTTAGCACCGTCTCATTTCTTCTTATCTTCATAGCATTACTATCCCATCTTGATTTTTTCCACGGGAAAAAATTCTCTTTATATTCAAAAGGATATAAAAATGTACATTTGAAATTTTCGTTTCAAATCAAAATTCTTATAATGATAGTGCTTTTCTTTTCATGTTGTAACTTGATATGGATAATTTCTGTCCATTCCAATAAACTTCTTGTCTCGGATCTATAAGTTTATCAACAAAAAAACCAAAATAGATAACATAAAACTAGTTTTTGAGACCACATTCTTCATAGAATTAGCGAGATAGAGGGACCCTCGTTGCCTTCCTCCCACTGAGAATATCGTATTTGGTCCAGGGGCATTGACAATGCCTTTTTTGATAGGGTGTTCGCGTCCCTATTGTCTTCTCGGTAGATGTGAGAGAATGAAAGACTCTTTATGTGTCTTGTTTCTTGTGTTCTTTCTTTCCAACACTCCGGTGTTGTCGCCTGGAGATCAGCCTGTCCGTTGAGCCAGTCAATAATGACTTTGGAGTCAGCAAGTAACAACATCTCATTGATGTCCAGTCTTTGTGCCAGGATGAGAGAAGCCCATGCCCCCATAAGTTTCTCCTTCGTATTAGTGTCTTGCCCACAATTGAGGGTCCAACAGATAAAAGAGTGAGATTTTAAGAGGATTTTCCCCCCCGCCCTGCAGAGATTGCCTCCTTGTTGTGCAGCTCCGTTAAACCAGGTTATTGCTCTGTCAATCGGAAGAGTAATTTTTGGTCTGCGAATGGTCGGGTCTTTAGCTTGAAGTCCAGGTGTGACCACCTCTACTAATATGTTTTTTACCACCCTGGGGATCGAAGGGGACCTTTCTTAAAAGAGAGCTTCGTTTCTGGCAGTCCAGATGTTCCAACAAAGATAGGATGGTAGCGTCGGATAGTTTTTATTGGAGGCTAGCCAAGTGCTAAAGCAATGAAACACCAAGGTACCTGTCTAGTTCTCGGCTAGATTTAAAACAAGTGTGAGTTGTTTCCAGACCAAGCAGAGAAACTTGCAATGCATAAAAAGATGTTGGACCGATTCACTTTCCAATTTGCACAGTATGTAGCGGTTAGGGCCCGCCCAGCCACGGGTCTATAGGTTATCCCAAACAAGAATTTTATTTTCTGTCAGGATCCAGATGAAGAGCTTAATCTTCATGGGACAATCCCCCTTCCATAACTTTTTGCGCCAGGCTTCATCCTGTTTTCTCCATAATTTTGCAGCAATCACATATTATGCGTTTTTTACTGTGAAAATGTCAGTATTGTCCCCTCCCGTCCAGATGAGGGAGTCTGGCCTCTCCAGGAGGCGGATGCATGCTCGAGTTAAATTCTGAGTGTATCAGATCCACTCTGCTTCAAGATCCTGATCAAGCTCCAGAGTAGTGCCATTAATCCAATTTTCACCTATCAGGCCGCGAATGGGAGAGTGTTTGATTTGAGACAAAAAGTCAAAACCCTTACTGTGTAATCGGGCCAAGAGTGGAGGAGAAAGCATGGACTTGTTGCCCAAGAACAGGATGGAGTCTCATCTGATTTCAATCATAGATCTACTTCTAGGTATCCAAGCGATCCACTGTAGAATGATCGGGAGTGATTTTAAGAGATGTTTCCATGTTTGTGAGCCTCTCGGAGGAGAAGACAAGGCCGATCTAAGCCAAACATGAACCGGTTGATGAGAAATATATTTGTCTTTAATTACCTTTCTCCATAAGCCTGGAGCCATCATAATTCTCCAGAGTGTATATGCCGAAAGCATCGTGTAAAAGATAAGAAAGTTCCTCAAGCCCCAACCTCCCAACAATTTGGGCTTTGAGATCGCCTCCCACCTACAGAGATGGTAGCCTTTGTCTTGTTTGTTGCCAGTCTAGAGGAAGGTGAAAATCAATTGCCGAAGAGTCTTTAGAACAAAAAGAGGAATGTGAGTGAGGGCCATCTAGTACACATGAAGGCTTTCCAAGATAGCCTTGATTAAGATGTATCTGCCTCCCAGCGATAGCAATTTGTTGCACCAGTGGAGGATTCTATGTTCAAACTTTTCAGTCAGCCAACTCCAGTCCTTTGCAGAATAGTTGGATGGTTTGATGATGAACCCAAGGTAGCTGAACCCCTCCACTGGGTCTTGAGAGTCAATTCCAAACATCAATTTTATTTCAGACAGTATCTCATCTCGAGCTCCCGTAGCCAGGAATGTTGACTTATGGTAGTTGATCTTCATACCTAAAACATAGCAGAAAGTATTAATGAGTTTGTGGATCTCTATCCATTCAGACAAGTTTGCGTTGGTCATGATGTTCACATCGTCTATGAAGAGTAGATGCAAAATTTGTAATAGTCTCGAGACTTTAATCCTTGTTAGGTAGCCTTCCGCTTGGCGTTTTTTGAGTAAAATGCTCAGACTCTCCAGGACCAGGATGAAAAGAAGGCGCGACAGAGGGCAACCCTGTTGAAGCCCTCTCTCACAGTGGAAGACTTTGGTTTCTTCCCCATTGATCAGTACAACAAAGATGGCTGAGGAAATACAACCCATTACCCAATTTGTGGTGACCACCCCAAATCCACACTGTATTAGGATGAGATGCAGAAAATTCCAGTTGATACAATCAAAAGTCTTCTTGAGGTCCAGTTTTAGGAGGATGGATTGGAGATTTTTTGTCTTTATACTATGAATGCACTCCTGAGCGGTGCTAATGGTATCGAGAATTTGTCTCCCTTTTAGGAAGCCTATATGTTTGTTTGATAGAGCCCGGGAGAGGATAGGGTGGATCCTTCTGGCTATGACCTTAGAAATAATTTTGCAACAAAGATTACAGAGCGAGATGGGGCGAAAGTCTGCAAACTGTCAGGGATGGTTTGTTTTTGGGATCAGAACAATAAAAGTGTTGTTTATATGGTTTTTTACAACCGATCTGGTTCTCGAATCCTCCATGATGTCCAACAAATCTTGTCCCATTAGATCAAAGTAGTGGAAGTATAGTTCCACAGACCACCCATTAGGCCCCAAATTTTTTCTTTAGTGAAGCCTTTGATCACCTCTAAGATTTCCTCCTTTGTGCAGGGAGTTTCTAATTCTCTGGCCTCCTCGTTTATTACCATCTTTGGGAAGAGTCTAGTTGTTTCAATCTAAGTGGTAAGGTTGGGTGCATTCACTTCCTGGTAAAAATAATTGAAGTGGTTAAATGCCACTATTTTGATGTCTGCTGAATTTTGATGAAGCCTACCGTCCTCTTCCTCTATTTCCCACAAGAATGTTTTATTCCGACGAAAACTTGCAACTTTGTGGAAGAATAGAGTGTTTTTATCCCCGCCTATGAGCCATAGCGCTCTTCTCTTCAAGCGACATCTATCTTCATCTTCACAGAGGATTTTATTGCGAGCTTCTTCTAGACAAATGATCCAGGGGATCAAATTTTGTTCAAAATTCAAAGTGCTTGAAATCGCTTCAAAACGAACAGGGACGTAGGTCTCGACATCATGAACCCAACACACTTCGAACGGGTTCAAACAAACACTGTATGAGTGAGATATCACATTCTGTCTGATTTGCCAAATAGGCAAAAATTGTTGACTGTACAGTCCGTACAGATGACGTGGTAGGGGCCGTATGATGACGTGGATGACCCTACAGATGACATGGCAGAAGCCGACATGGAATGTTGGTGACATGGGTGAATCGGGTGTCAACACGTGTCCTCGTCAGTGTGAATGAAATGGTGCCACATGGCCCAGTCTTGGGCTGCCACGTGGCACCCCCTTTTGTTGGCATTTGGAAAATTTTTGGAGTCCACAGGACTCGACCTCGTGGCCTCCGGGCAGGGCAGAGTCTTGGAAGAGGCCACCAACCGGTGTGCTACCATAGTGTTTCTTAACACTATATATTTTAAAAATTATTTAAGTTTGTTTCACATATATTTCAGGCATGTGTCCGGGCTGGGGCTTAGCCCTAGCCCTCGGGTTTGAACACCGCACCATGTGACCACCACTACACAAACACCGCATGGTTTTCTTGTGATTCAAACGGTTCGATTTGTGGGTATCTTCGACTTGTCTTACGCTCATGCAACGGTGAAACCTAGCCCCAGATTTGCGCTGGGACGTGGCCATATGGCCCCCCATGCGCCCAACACCTCCGACTTTGGGGGCCCAAGATCCGCTAACGGTGCAAACTTTTGGCACCAATTTTGGAATGCGTGTGGGTGCTGGGTTTAGGGACGAGAAAACGCCCAGAAGCTAGGTTGGACACACAGAGGTGTGTTTTGGCGAACCAGAGACAACAAGCTTGAAGGGGAAAACTTCCAGGAAGCACATCTTCTTCATTTTTTGGCCAAACCAGGTGCTGAAAAATCCCAACTAGGGGTTCTTGGACGTTATGGAGCCATTGGAGCCATCTATTTGTCATTTTGAGCATTGTAAAGCACTGATTTTATCACTTTGAGAAAATAATATAAAAGATCCATTGGGAGCTGGACCAGGAGATGTAGCCCAAGAGAGGGGTGAACTCCTTTATCATTTGTTGTGTTATGTGTTTATTGTTCACTTTTATTTGCTGGTTATTATCTGCACCTTGAATGTGAAAGTTCTCTAACTTGTGTGTTTGCAAATTGATCCTTTTGCCTAAGCACTCTTAATTTAAAACTTGCAAATATTTCAAAGTTACAAGCCTCTTCATTTTTAGATCAAGTTGGTATCAGAGCATACGTTTTTTAAGGCTTGATTATTTGCAAGTGTTTGTTTTTTGATGCTCACAAGGTTGAAGCTCACAAGAGGAGAAGGTCAACTTGTGGAGCCAAGTTCTTAACTTTCAAGAATAAGGACTATACAATCACCTCAAGTTTCAAGGAGGCATTCACCAAGTATGGCTCATGTAGGGAGTCATGAAAATCTTCCTTTTGAAGATGAATATTTCAGAAAGGCTTTCATGGATATGACATAAATGGTGAAAATCTTGTTTGGAGAAAGGAATGCAAGATTGCAAGGTGAAAACTCCAACCCTTTAAAGGACAAGGGAGACAGTGGTGATAAAATTCCAAAGGGAAATGGAGGGAATGGTGATACTCCACCTCCTTCACCTCCATCTTCCACTTCCTCTACCATTTCACAACCACCTCCAAATTCTCCAAAGGAACATGGTAAAATTCCTCCACAAATTCCTTTGTTAAATCTTGATATCAAATTTGAATTGCCAATGTACAATGGAGAGGTAAATGCTGAGAAATTAGATAACTGGATTCGTCAGATTCAAGTGTATAGTAGAATACAAAGAATTCAAGATGATGAAACTAAGATTCAGCTTGCTTCTTTAAGATTGGATAGTGCATCACTCATTTGGTGGGAAGCCAGAACTCAAGAGGACATGAAGAAAAATGGTAAAATTTTATCCTCTTGGAATGATTTCATTGTTGCAATTAAAAAACAATTTTATCCATTGGCATACATGCAGAAAGCTATTATAGATTGGCAAAATTTTAGACAAGCTAAAGCGAAAAATGTGCAAAGATTTACTCAAGAATTTAGAAGAAGAGCTTTGGTTTTGGGAGTAGATTTGTCTTCTCAAGAAACTTTACTCAAATACATTGGATCTTTACATAGTTACTTGAGACATACAATACTCATGTTTAACCCTTCAAATTTAGATGAAGTTTGTGTTCTGGAAACTCATTTGGAGGCAAGAGGGAGGAATGAAACTCATGAGGGCAGCAATAAGCCTTTCAGTCATGGAGACAAGAGAAAGAGGAAGTTCAAGGGAAATGGGAAAAAAAATTCTTCAGTTAAGAAAGAGGGAGAAAAATTTACATGCAAACATTGTTCAAAGGATGGCCATGATGAAGACCATTGTTGGAAATTTCATCCTGAAAAAAGACCCAAAAATTTCAGCCACAAAGGGAAGCCAAAGACTGTTGTAACTATACAACAAGATTTAGGTTCTGATTCGAGTGATGAAACAAAAATCACAGCCATGGGTTATCGAGGTAAGGGTTCTTTTGTAAGTACTAGTTCTTCAAGTAGTAGTAGCCTCAATGAAACTCAACAAGAAAAAGAAAGAATAAATCTTTTTCACATAAGGGTTGTTTCAAAACATACCAAGATAGATACACTTTTGATACTGGATCTCAAGCAAACCTCATATTTGAAGACACTGTCAAGAAATTAAATTTGGAAACTATTCCACATCCTAAACCATACCCTCTAGGTTGGATATGTGACAATGCTAAATTGCAGGTGACAAGAAGATGTAAATTTAGATTTGTCGTCACTGCAAATTTTATAGATGAGGTAGAACTTGATGTTATTCCTTTGGATATCTATGGTATTGTGTTGGGAAGCCCATATTTATATGATAGGCGAGCCATATTTCATCATCATGAGAATAAGTATCATTTATTTAAAAATGGAGTTGAGTACATTGTTAGAGCACATACAAAGAAGATGAATTTGTCACTTGTAAATGCGGGACAAATGAAGAGACTAGTCAATGCTAGTAAGAATTTTGTCCTCTTGATGA
>SNQJ01S0075527.1:0-21980 GCA_010110895.2 Picea sitchensis
TTTCCTTTTGAATGGGCAGGCTCTATTTAACTCTTTACCACCTGAAGACTACAAAGGCGGGTTGTTAGTCCTAGGTGGAGATGGACGCTATTTCAACAAGGAAGCTGCTCAGGTCTGGTTCTTGAATCCATGTTCCTCAGGCCGTTGGACAAGCAATGGAGCATTATAGGAAATTGTATAACTTGCTGAATTTTGGTTGTGCTTAAAGTGCAGATTATCATAAAAATAGCAGCAGGCAATGGAGTAGGAAAAATTCTTGTCGGCAGGTAGTCTCTTCACTTGTCTCATGATTATTTCAGTGATGTTTTGGAAGCACCTACAAAATTGTGCAACTTACAGTTCAAAATGATACAGTGTAAGAAATAAACTACTGGTAACATTTCTCATTAACCATGCCTCTCGAGTCTCTACAGACACTTGAATATTATAGATGCTTATCTTTGAGACAGTCCTCTAATTCTCCTGGAAAGACTTTTTTCATAGCAAGATATTGCTTTCTTGGGGAAGTAAGAAGCAGTGTTACATTTATCAGTGATATATCGCCTGTATTGTGATATTTCGTGAGTCATTCCCCAAACCAATAATATCGGTGATAATTATCATGATAATTTTAAAATATCACTAAAATTTCAGTGATTATCATGAGTCAATGGAAATTATCGCCCTGTCTGCGTCAATCTTTCCTTATAACTGGATTCTTGGTCTTTTAACCTTCATTTCACAAAATTGAGTTAGGGGATTGAACTTTGAGGATATTGTAACCATTTTCCATCTAGCAAACAAGGGGAAATCCATTGTTTCCATTGCCATGATTCATCTCATGAGATACATTTATTTTTGTTTTGATGTGATTTTGTATCATCCTGTCAGGACTCAGGACATATATCATATTTCAGTATCGATGTGATGTACCGCTTGACATCTTATATATCAGTTTTATTTTCATATTTATGTGTCAATGTGTTTGTTTGTTGTTGTTGTTGCTTTAGATGTTTAAAAAATTGAAAAAAAATGATTATTTTTGTATTTTTTTTAAAGTTTTCCGATATTTCCCCAACATTGCCGATAAATTATATTCTGGACCCTTGGCAATAAATTCACCAAGACGATAAATGTAGCATCGATATGAAGGCCATTTTGGCAAGTTGTTTTGCAAAAAATTATCTAGCGCATTTTAGGAGCACTAGTAATCAACTCATTGAAATAAATAATGCATAAAATTTCAAATTTTAATTCAAAAAATATAGATATTCATGTACATCAATGTAAATCGAAACCTTTAGACACCAAATATGTAAAGTTTGCTGATTAGTGATTTGTATTGCATGTAAGGGTGCACATAGCAATATTACATCGAGATATAATTTCCAAGATACATTGAGATATAAATTACGAGAGAATACCTAAATATAGTCTCTAAATGGCCCATACAATCCAAAATCATCATACTATAATCAAATATGTACATAGTTTATCTGAAGTTTGTCTTGGTTGAGTCCAGGATCTGAAGTTTGCTTTCTCTTGCTGAATGGCTTCAATAGCTTCTGCCATTTGATGTTTTAAATTAGTTGGCACCATTGGGCAGCCTATAGGTTTCAATCTTAGAATCCCACAATTCCTAGCTCAAAGGGTGTAGTACAGGGTCCTATTTTGCATATATGCTGAAATGATGAAAAAGCTGTTAACTTTTAATTGTGCTGAAAGTTGAAAAACACCCCAATTTTTATCTTCTCTGTGTGAGGCCCAATGAATGATTCCATCTCCAAACATCTTGAAATAGGGTTTCACGTTAACTTTTAATGTTAAAATTTAAACTAATGAAAGTAAAATATAAATAAAGGTAAAAGTTAAATACAATTCCCAAAAGGTTGACTGGACAACATGACTAGGTTGAAGGTGTTCCACTGGACAATGAAGGGGGTTAAGTTTCCTTTTATTTTTTTGGGTTTTTAACGCCTGATTGGACTACAGGTAGGCGGCCCAGTCAGCCTATCAGGACTGGCCAGTTTAGATTCCCAGTTGACCAATTTTGGGCAGAAACGGTCGATTCATGCTGGTTTGTTGGCCCAAAACCGGTTCAGAACCAGCCAATTCGGTTTGAATTGGCCAGTTCCAACTACACTGCTATTCTTTGCTATCCTACATGCTTAGATTTGGGAGAATGCCATTAATATTTCAACAACAAGCTTCTCATGTTTGACTATCACTGCCTGTCCCTCCCAGGTGCAGAAGTCAGCCCATACAAGCAACAAATTGCCTGAGAATGTCACAGTACAAGATGGAATCATGTACACAAGGTATATGCAAAGGTAGCAACCATTAGTATGCAGGTTTCTCACAGTGTTTCCCTTGCATGTTAAAGCATAATGTGTGGTAATGCTTTCCCAATCTCAAAATGGGGTTTATATAGGATAAGGGAAGTTGATGAAGGTGGATAGGAAATGTAATGCACCTGCCCTATTCCATTTTGAGGCGGCACTTTTCTTCAGAAGGTATTTTCTCTCACATTGCACTCTCTTTCTACACAGAGCAAGGGAGTTATGTGTTCACTACTTTTCATATCATATGCTCCCTTCTCTTCTGAGTCCTAAGGAAATCAAGTGCAGATGTCAGATTCAGCTTACATTATTTACATCCTTGGGTTTTACACCCCTCTTAGGAAAAGAGCGAAAAATATTTCAATATATACATCATTGTTAAATTTTCAATACAATGTAAGCAGATCTGCACTCCTCAATACTAAATCCTAATCTAGGAATCCGAAACTGATTTAATCTATCAAAGCAGTGGATAAAGGATGCCATAAATCTGAAAACAAACAGCAGGCTTAATTTGCAGCAACCAATCACATCTCTGTCGATTAACTGAAAATTTAAAATTACATTGCAAAAGCTACAAAACTACAACTCTGATCTGTCTAAAGAAGTCATCCTGTCCGTCTTTTATAGAAGACAGAGAGGACAAGGGTTCACATTGAATATAGACTCCACAAGTATGCATTCCTAGAAAAAGAAAAACCCTAAACATAGGCTCCTAGAATACTGCGCCCATCCTGCATGAATAAGGCTGTCTCATGCATGAGCCTAAGACTCCAAGCAAAAAACACCTTCCAGGAATAGGATCCTGGACAACCATAAAAGCAGTGTGCCTATCCTCTTTCTAAATCTGGAAAAGCATGTACCTATCTAAATCTGGAGCTGTTTCTAAACTGAAAAAAACATCTCTTTTCTGAATCTGGAAAACTAATTTGAGAACACTTAGCTGAAGATAAAAACAACACTTTCTATTTATGGTTGGTACATGCATGTATGCACTTTCACTGCTGGAAGCCTACAAAAATAGTGCTGCATCTCCTAGTCTTCTCTACTGCCACGCCCTCATCTATAGACCATATGTTGCACAAAATTTGATGCTGTATGATTCTGCTGAGTATGCATGCTGCTGTGAAGGATAACAATGATTACAAAACTAAAATTGCCTCTTTGTGAAGAAAGTGTTCGCCAAACTAAGTCTCTCCCCCAACATATTAAATTTTCTCTTTGCTAGGGTCTTCAAAAGAACGCTGACCATCTGTGAATCCGAAGGAATGTAAACTAGGAACAATGCTTCCTTCTGTACTCTAAAATCTCTTCAGTACAAGGAAATAATGTAGCATACAGAAGTAACTAGGACTATTGCTCCCTTCTGTACTCTAAAATCTCTTCAGGACAAAGAAATAATGTAGCATACAAAAGTCTGTCATGTTAACCTCATGGACCAATATCTTCAATCTACAATCATGGGTATCTCGCTCATGTACCTCCAAAACTATGGCAATGAAGCACAAGTCTCAACAAGGTTAACTCCTCTTTCTAAGAGAATACTTGGCCACCAAATATGGACTTAGAATATTTAATGCTAATATTAGCTACATGCTTAGAGTCAATCACTGACTACATAGTGCGTTCTAGAACTGTCTCCCAGAGATCAGACTCCTCTGTCATAGTATCCTACCATACCTGCTTTTCAATTGCATCCTTACAGCTAGAAGGTTCTGTTGTACGAATAGAAGTCATTATTGCAGCACGAGTAGAAAACTTCCTAGGAGGATTACTCACCTTAAATGTAGCTTTATGTGCTCCCACTCGTTCCTATGCCTCTTGCAATGTCTAGGTAAGCCATCTCGGCTTCCTGATTGAATTGGATGGTATTGAATCATCTGTTCCTTCACTGGAGCCTTGCTGATCTGAATATGATGTCTCATCTTCATTTTGATCCGCTTGTGGGACAACAAGCTTTTCTTCTTCTTCAAGCTCTGTTGGAGACTTGTGAGACTTAGAGGACCATCCCTCAACAAACTCAACATCTTGACTTACAACTGTCTTCTGTTGTGCCAGAATATAGATCGAGTAAGCCTTAGTGGTCTCATTGTAATCAACAAATATACCCTTGATGCTCGAGGGTTCATACTTAGTTCTCTTTTTGTTAGGCACATGAATATAAATAGGACAATCAAATACACGAAACTGTGATACTCGAGGCTTCTCTCAAGTAAAGGCTTTCGCTGGAGTCTTGTTCTTCAATATGCTGTGAGGACATATGCTTAGAATATAGATAGCACTGTTGTATGCCTTTTCCCTTAGACACATGGACATAGACAACGATCCACACACATTTGAATGAATCAACTCGAGAATCTCTTGATATGCTTCATTGCCCAGGAAAACACTCTAGACATGCTTGCTGAGTGCACAACCCCTTCACTCCCCTGTCTTCTTGATATTGAAGTTCAACAACCCTTGCACCATGTCCTTCAAGAGTAACAGTGTGTCATAGTGGAAGTGACCCAATCACATCTATCAGAACTTGCATAGATTGTCACTGCCATGCACTAAAGCACCATGCTTCATTTAATCTGCTTGCAGTATGTAAAGACCACCCTCACACACTCCTTTGGTGAAAACTTGACCAGGATCAAGGCGACATTTTGTCATCGTTACCCCTCATTTTGCATGAGGCCTATACTAGTGAATTTTTTTTACTACCCTTGTGATTTTCATCACAAAGAGCTTTGGATGGTTAGGGTGTTCACTTGGTTCCTTGGATTGTTGACGACATGGATGATGATGTGCTAGAGGATTTGATGGTGTTTTTCTTTGTATACTTGTTTACCATAGAGAGATAGCTTTACACTTGATAGTGTGATGTTCTAGTCTCCACTCCTTGCTAGATGATTGGATATGAGGATATATGGGTCTGTTGGTGGAATGCCCTAGCACTTTGGGGTTAAGTGGACATTGCATTGGCTTGATCATTTGGTTGGCTTCATCATGGCATAGAGTGCGCTGCGCTTTGCATACACTCACTTGCTTACACATGGTTTGTTGCTTGGATGAATGAAAAACATGGGCATGGTTAGGGCTCCTTTTCTCCAATGCCCTAGCTCTTATGGATGATATTCACATGTGGATGGATTACTTGTAGCATGGAGCATGGTATTACCTTGAGTGCTCCCCTTCCTAGGTCCACATTTGGAGGCACGTGCATATTTTAATGAGGTCATCCTTCTCCTTGATGAGATGGTTGGTTTCTTGGTGACTTGGCACATGGTTCATGGCATGTTTGACTTACTCTTCTTACCTCTTTACATCTCCTCATGCTTTATTGGTCCACATATGCCAACTTCGAGATTATTTTGCACACATCTTGAGGCATGTTGTTGGATTGAAGGGGGGTCGTCCCTTCTTTTTATGGAGATGGTTGATTGCACCGAGAGTAGCGAGGTGCTCTACAACCCTGTATGGGGGAGATGTTGTCACGTTAGCGTTAGGTTAGATTAGGTTAGATAAAGTTACATTAAAAAAAATAAAGTTAGCTCAATTAAAAAAAATAACAATAATAAAAATAAAGTTGGTTCAATTAAAAAAAACATCTTAAACTCGGATCTATCAAGTATCGAGAAGGATCAAATTTCTTAATACTTGACATGGAATGAAATGATAAAAAAAAAATTACAGCGTAAGAAATTTGATCCCTCTCAATGCTTGATAGATCGGGTTTAAGATGGATCTACGCTAGGTGTTATTGACATTCCACATATTGAGGCCTTGTACCATGGATCCACTTGCTTGATTTGAGGATGACGTCCACTTTGGAGGTTACTTTGCACATTTTATGGGACTTCTCACCTTGGGAGATGCCACAAGTCTCTTGAGGAGGTTCTTCATGGTTTCATGCCCTATTTTGAGGAGACATCCATCTTGAAGAAGGTTGCTTGCACTCATAGTTGAGGATGTCCTACATTGGAGAAGATTTAGGAGGTTCCAAACCTTAGATCTAAGGTTGCATTGCATATTTTGAGGTCGACCTAGATTCATCAGCAATTATCTTTTGATAGAGTGCCCATATTTCTGCTAGATCAATGACATTAGATGTAAAATGGTTGTGGGATTTCCAAAATGTGGTCATAATATAAATCCAAACAAAAATTGACACAATTATGGTGCTTTTAAAATCTATCGCAGGAAAATATTTGCCGCATTTTGACCACTCGTTTGAAGAACGCCCCACATCTTTTGCTTGAGTGTTTTGGTTATTTGGGGAGTTCATTATTGATATATGCCCATGGTGAAGAGTGCCGCAGCTCTTGAGGCCACATGGCCCATATTTTCATTGGAGCTCTTCCACTCTTGGGAGCTTCTACTCATTGCTTGTTGGGACGTTTCACCTTGGAGAGCTACACATCCACCTTGGAGGAGATCTAGGAGTCTTTCATTGCCTACTTTGGGGATTTGGTTGTGGATCTATCCACTTGGAGGCCTTTGGAGGCTAGACGTTGTACCTTTGCCTCATCTTCTTCCTTCTTTGATGGAGACGTCCCAATTTCTTGGGCCTATTTTTGTTGGAGACTTGTACATGTGGCTTGACCTCTTTATTATTTGATGTATTGTTGATAAATTAGTTGGAGGAAATATTTATTTACTCCTCCCTAGGCTAGATCCTGGGTCTTCAAATGAGATATTATTATTTAATTGTAAAGGAAATTGAGCTAGACTCTATATAAAGAGTATCCCTTCCTCATTTGTACTCATGGATGGATTTTTGGAGCTTCCACTCCTTGGAGCTTAATTGACATATATTTCTTGGAGCATATGTGATGTATAAGGGCTCTTTCTTTGTGGGATTTGGTGTCAATTCTTGAAGCTCTTCTATCCTGGTTTCTATTTGGTGCATAAAGATTGATTGTGAATGCTCAAGTTTTCTACAAGCTAACAAGATCGATCCATTGAAGGGTAACGTCTACCACTTGGATGGAAGACATTTTGGGGTAAATCCTCTCCTTCCTTTGTTAGTTTGGTAACTATTCGATTCCTTTCTTTGTCTATCCATCTAGGAACCCTAGCAAGGGTATTGAGTACATTTATCAAGTTATAGTTGATCTTGTTGGTGAAGGTGCTCTCTTGAGGACCCCTTCTTGTAGGGCCTTGGTTTTCATTGCTTATCTTTATTAGTTAGGAGAATATTTTGTCCATTGGCTCTAGTCTCCTCAATCTAATCCCTAGATAAAATAGACTAATTTTGAAGAGTGGTTTTCTTCTTGACCCCATAAGCCTCCTTTGATTCACCTTGAATCCGCTGCCCTTGTTGGATTTGGCACTAATCTCTACTTCCTTCCATCACCTCTTTTGTATCCTAAAAATACCAAAAACATTGTTTTACTAAAGCTACTCTCACTTCACTTTGTGCCTCTTTGCTTAGCTTTTGTAATCCTACTAGGGATACCCCCCTTGAGCTAGAGGAGAGCCAACTTAAAGTGAAGAGGATAGATTACTTAGGTGATAGTGGTGACTGTCCGAGTAGTTGCCTCTTGGGTCATGTCTTGTGGATTAAGGTTTTAATCATGAAGTACGATTTGGGAGGTAACGCTCATGATCACTTACTGATCATCAAACTCAGCTACATATTGCAAATTTGTCATGCAGTAAATTGAAAGAAGATTCTTAATTAAACTACAAACATACTAAATATCATACAACTCTAGAACATTACCTGAAGGCATGTGGAAAGAGACAGAGCTCACTTTGGTAACTAGACAAATAGCATAATTCTCAACTCCACTTATATGCCATACTCTTGCTCTTGAAGCTTGTAGAAAGCTTTCTTGTGGGAGTTCATGTGTTTGAGTGCTCCATTGTCCACATACTTCCCTACGATAGAGACAATGTTAGTGGAAAGACACAACACCGTGGAGAAAGTTGTCTCAAGTTTGGATGCTAACTCATTCGCTTTGACTGAAGCTTCTCAATCCCTGTAAGCTCCTTTTGTTGCTACTTGGATTTTTCCCTTTCAAGACATTGAGATACATAATATCCCATCACTTGAAATACTTGTGCCCTTGACCCCCCCTGGGTCCCCCTTTCTTACCTCCTCTCCCCACCTTCCCAATGAGGGTTAGGTTCGGGATCTCCTCCACCCTTGATGAAACTATCTCTAGCCTTGTTCCTCTTGGATGAAATCATTCGAAAGCTTCTCAAAGTTGGGAAGCTTTTCATGAGCACGAACACCTTGAACAAAGGGTTCCCAAGATGAAGATAACCCATTTAGTACTAGGGACACCAACTTCTCAATCTCAATCTTCATCCTGATAGCAACAAGTTGATCTGTCAACTGATTGATATTCATCAAGTAGCTAGCCACCATGTTTGTTTCATTCATGTGGGTGGAAGAAAGCTTATTCTTTAGAAGCATATTATGGGAGGAAATATTCACACTCTATTACAGAGTGAGCAAGGCATAATACATATCCCAAGAAAATGTAACAAACATAAATATATATAAAATATATATAGATATAAATAAATATTCATTAAATAATAATAATTAATACATCATAATGAAAAGGCATGTCTATTAATGAAAGGGCACCCCTGTGTGGATATATATGGCCCTCATTGTCATTGTAATCAATCATCTCATCATATCTTATTCAATTAATTATTATTACTGTCCTATATGGATTTTAACCTTTTGTCCTATTTACATTGGATATTTACGTAAATGAACTGAGTTGGTTCACCACATTGGTATAAGAGCTTCGTTTTTTTGATCCCGGCCTTTGGCCAGTGTCTTTATCAGACTTAGTCTGATCTTAGACCTTGGCCATCAGACCATTGGTTGAATTTCGTTGCGCTTGACAAAGTATCTGTTGGCTTTTGGCCACAAACACAGTTTTTCAGAGTTTCTATGACCTTCTAGTCATTGACCACGGCCTTTGGCCATTTAAAAATCAAATTCAATTAAGAAATCATAATTTCCAAGTTGTTCCACTGTAAAATTTGAAGAAAACTAGCCATCAAAAAAATTATAAATAAAAAAATTGAAGTGTCGTACCAGATTTTCTGTACAATTAATTAATCAGCGAATTACAGAGCCGTATAGTCGGGATCAATTTCGTACAGCCACAATTGCACCCTTTTCCCTAAACATAATCCCCTCCTCCCCGACCTAGACCCTCAAGCCATGTTCTCTCACATAGTCTCCCTCTATGATGTCTTGACATAGGGCCCTACTTGTATCACCTCCCCCCCCTCATGTCATGTATTCTCCTACAATTATGTTAAGAGAGTAACCAAAGTCATGAGCATGAGTAGGTCAATGGATGAGGAAGGCTCCCAAGTCAAATTCTTCAAGAATGGAATTTTCACTCCCTCAATTCCCACATTATTGATTTGTTTAACCATGTCATTTGCTCTGGTTTGCCCCAAGCATAGTCCCAACACATCATCCACCAGATTTGAGGGCCAACACAGATCTGAATAACTATTGGACCATGATGATTGGACTTACCTTCTCCAAGTTCTATGCTACAATTCTCTTGATGAGCTAGAGAGGAGGCATCTTATGGCTAAGGAACATGCCCGTTTTCTTTTGCAGTACCATACTCTTGATCATATTTTCACACCGAGGGCCATTATTGAGGAGGCTTGTCATTGCTTTTCAAAACTCTTATGTTGCTTTGTGGACTTTCATAATGCGTTTGAAACAGTATCGAGAAAGGCATTGTTTTAGAGGCTTTGGAACATTGGTATCTCAGATAACCTATTGACTGCCATCATGTGATTTTATGAGTCGTTCCCGGGTTGCCTCCGCACAACCCATGACCTATCGGATTTTATTCGTAGCACCATTGGGGTTAAGCAAGGGTGCCCCCTCTCATTGAGTCTCTTTTATATTTTCATTGATGAGCTAAAGTCCTTTCTTCGAGAGCATAAACAAGATGCGAATGGTTGCCTTCTACACTAGGTGATGATTTCCCTTCTTCTATTTGCTAATGACTTGATCCTATTGGCCTCCTCACTTGAGGGTTTACAACAACATATTAATGCTCTCTCTAGATTCTACGATCTTCAACAATTGGCGGTTAACTTGAGAAAAACCAAGGTTATGATCTTTGACATGTGGAAGGGTGCTTTATCCGAGTACCTTTTCTACTTCCCGAGGGGGAAGAGATAAAGTTCACTATGGCATACACGTATCTTGGAGTTTCATTCACGTGTTGTCATTTCAACTTAAGATAAGCCCTCCAATCTCAAGTTTCAACTCAACAAGGGCTATTCCTCCCTTTCCCTTCTCGAGGAACAATGTTTCCATAACCACTTTCAGGACATTTCATTTAATATGCACCTCCTAGACACTATTATTAGATCGATGGTCCTCTACTGTTTTGAGATCTGGGGATTGAGCTTTCTTTAGACTGATTGGGCTAGGACTAAGAGGGTCCAGACCCCTATCCTTAGGCACATCATTAGATGCAAGCGCATTGCCCCTTATCCCATTATTGAGATTGAGTTCGAGGCCTGGACACTACGACTAGAGGCCATCTTTTGGTTGGTCTCATCACTCTCATTCCTCCATAGGGTTCGAACTTTTGGGAGGGCTCAGTACCCTTGCCTTGCACTTTGTTTGTTAGAAGCTATTGCCTCTGCCAACTCCTCTGGGTGGATCCATTGCTAGTTTTCAGATATCTCGATTACTTTAGTCTACGTCTATCTCCCCAAGTTGCCTCCCCCCATTCAGGTACTCCCTTGATGCCTCGGGTCATCTTGTGTCGCCTAAGCATGACTTGAACTATATGCTTATGAAGGACATTGGCAGAGTCATAGATAATACATGTAGGTCACATGGACCTCATCTCCCAAGGGTGTGGGATATAAAATGACCTTCTACTATGAGCATTTTATGGAGTTGATGGATGGTCTTATTACTCAATCATGGTACACATACAGACACTGGATGCATGCTCTCAGGATCCCTCTTGGTCAGTGTTGTGTGGGTATCTATTACGTCCTGAGCCCGCACTTCAAGTGGTAAATCCCTAAAACACAAATGCAAACCTAGGGGAACTTAGAGGGGCTACCCATTGTCGCCATAGTAGCTCCCTTTCTCACTTTAGGCTGGTTCTCCTTTGACACAAGGGGGTTTTCCCTAAGTGAATGTATGATATACTTTATAAAAATAGATGATGGTAGGTTGCTAAAAGTAGTGTCAATTCAAGCGTTATGGAGTCAAATAATACAAACTAAGAGGGCTTGACATCATGTGGAAGAAGATGTAGTCAAGCCATCAACGACGTGTCCTGACTAATCCAAGTAGATCTTTTAGGTTATGAGAATAAATGAGGCTTGTACAAGATGCACCAACAACACTAAGAATATGTAGCACAATAGATAATGTGCAATCATTAGAATATTGAAGGAAGTACCACAACATGAGATTATAAAGAAAAGAAACAAGAAAGACAACCTTCAAATGAATGGACAGCCCAAGCTACAAGTTACATTTTCAATAACAACCTCGTAGGTTGAATTGAGCCATTAACATGGGCCACATTAGATCTTTTATTATAGCAAAAATCTCCTCAATATCCACAATTACATCAAGAGCTAAGGAGGGTTTATAACCTCACACTTAATCTCTTCTCATGTGTAAAAGCTTGCCTTCTAGAGATTATCCCATCAACAACATACAATAGCTACTCAACATAAAACCCAAATATCCAAGAGACAAGAGAAATGGAAAGAGAGTCTCACATATACTTGCTTGTACTTTCAATTCCACCTCCTACATGATATTCAACTAAGCTTAGAGGGGTTTGCCCTATCAATCCAACCATGAGAAACAAATGAGGGAGATACTCTTTAAATAGAGTCTCCATCTCAACATCTTACAATAAAATAATTTGAGTGGATACAAGATCCACTTTTCTCTCCAAGAAGAAATATAAAATATGTAACCACTTTCTAGATCCATGCTTCTCTCCAAGGAATAATGATAAAAATACTATATTCCTCAACCTCCTCAACGACTTTCCCATAAAATAATAATTAGTGGATTTAGATCCACTCTCCTTTGGCACACCTTTCAAAGATAACCTCAAGACATAGAAAGCTTAGACCTATGTGCAAGGCATTCTCCACCATGTGCATTCATTAATCTTATTCTTCCCAAATAACAAAAATGCCCAAGCAACAAAGGTGGGGCACCCCTCAAAAAGTTGGTCAAAATATAGCAAAGGATTTAAGGTGATAGATTTGCAACCACCATAACTCCCTTAATATTTGTCTGAATTTCTTTTATGACCACAATTTGGAAATCCCGTGGCCATTTTGCATCAACTGGCATTGATCTAGCAATAGTCTGGGCACGCTGTCAAAAGATATTTGCTCATGAGCTAGGATGCCCCTCCAAAACTCCTCCAAAAGTGGATCTCATGGATAAGTGTGCAAGCAACTGTCCATCAATTGTTATGACAACTCCTCAAACATAGGGTGACCTCAACATGTGTGCCAATGAGATGTGGGACACTCCTCAAATCATGCTCAAGCCCACATAAAGTGGATTGACATAGATATATGTGTAAAGTGTGCATTGGTTGTCAAAAGTTCAAAACAAACCCTTAAAAGAAGTTGCCCTCAAAGAATGTGCATGATGTTGAAATTTAAACCTATATCTCAGTCACTGAGATTGCTGCCAATAAATTAATTAAACCAGAAATAATCTATGCTGATATAAATCTGAATTTATGCAGAAACCTACAGCTGATATATAGAATAGAAATTTGCANAATATTTGTCTGAATTTCTTTTATGACCACAATTTGGAAATCCCGTGGCCATTTTGCATCAACTGGCATTGATCTAGCAATAGTCTGGGCACGCTGTCAAAAGATATTTGCTCATGAGCTAGGATGCCCCTCCAAAACTCCTCCAAAAGTGGATCTCATGGATAAGTGTGCAAGCAACTGTCCATCAATTGTTATGACAACTCCTCAAACATAGGGTGACCTCAACATGTGTGCCAATGAGATGTGGGACACTCCTCAAATCATGCTCAAGCCCACATAAAGTGGATTGACATAGATATATGTGTAAAGTGTGCATTGGTTGTCAAAAGTTCAAAACAAACCCTTAAAAGAAGTTGCCCTCAAAGAATGTGCATGATGTTGAAATTTAAACCTATATCTCAGTCACTGAGATTGCTGCCAATAAATTAATTAAACCAGAAATAATCTATGCTGATATAAATCTGAATTTATGCAGAAACCTACAGCTGATATATAGAATAGAAATTTGCAGCAGAAACATACAGTGAATAAGCACATAAATAACTCAAAGACACCAGAAGTACCCTGGAACTCAAGTATGGGGAAAAACCAGCAAAGGAGTGCATCTATTATGGGCTTCAGAGGAAAATTACAGCAACGAAATTACATAGAAATTTCTTACAGCAGATATGCCCTCTTTTATCAGCTGTACGACCCAACTATGCCCAGCTGTTCGGCCCAGCAAGAGGCTGACTCAAATGTTGCTATACTGCCCAGCGATCCCTGCTGTACGACCAACTAGAAATCACCTTCTGTTGCTGTTGAATGACCTGGAAATTTCGGCCTCCCTGGACTGCTGTACGGCCTGCACAAATTGACCCTCTTGCTTGCTGAAAAATACGGCCTGTAGTGGCCCAGTATGATCCAGCAGATATGGCCTTTTTTGTTGCTAAACTCGGCCTCTGCAAGCTGCCCATAATTGCCCTGAAATGCCTCTCTACAGGCTGCTCAAATCACCTAGCCAGTTTCCCTCTTCCTCAACCCTATGTGCCCTCCTTCAGCTCACTTGCTCACTCACAAATGAGAATTGTTTTCTGTTCTCTCACCCTCAACCTCCTTTTATCTCCCTAGCAGCCTCCCATCCTCCTTGACAAGTGTCCGAAGGAATTGCCTGAATGGCTGAGAGTTGGGGCTGCTGGACCCCACTCTCCACTAGGAGGTGCTGCCCCCTCGGTCACGGACCCACACTCCACTAACAGCCACCTAGAGGTGCGCCCTCCTTGGTTTGTGTCCCACAAACCACTCAACCACCTTCAGGAGGTGCACCCTCTCTCCCAGGCCCCAAAATCCACTCAAGGGGAATCTGCTGCAAGCCTAAACCTAAGGCTGAGATAAAAATGCTGTCTGGGTTAATTTAGGTGTCTCATTGCTGGCCTAGGACAAACAGGCACAACTGAGACACCAAACTGAGCTAAAACTAACACTCCCTCTTAGTGAGGGAGGTGTCTCCACCAGGATCAATCTCTAATCCAATCAAATCTGCTGCTGTAGCTGCTCCCTCTGAACCGGAAGATCCACCTGCTACTTCTGCTGCACTCTGATTTGATGTGTTGTCCCGTTCAACCATCAATGTCAAGTCATACCAACTGACTTTCTTTGACACTGATCTCTTGTCCAAGATCCCCCTGGACCCACCTACAGGTTGTCCCAACATTCTGTACATCATACCTTGCCTAATGCCAAGCCTCACTGCTGCATCCAAGGCCGCTCCCTTTGCCCGTATGAGCACATGTCCATCAACGAACATTGCATCATACCCCATATCCTTCGGAGCTGATATCGAGAGCAAGTTAACCTTTAGCTCTGGCACATACATCACCTCATCCACCTCCAGAGACACTCTTGACTCTAGCTGAAATCTGATGCATCCAACCCCTTTTACTGCATGTCTGGTGCGCGCTTCATTCTTCACATGGCAGTCTGAGCCCATCTCCAAAACACTAAGGAACACTGACCTCATTCCCGTCATATGGTGAGATGACCCACTGTCCACGAACCATGCCCCGCTGTCCTCAAACTCAGCCAATCTGTAGCTGCTAGAGAGAGTGGCAACCAGAGAAAAATCGTCCTCTAATTTCTCTGCAAACGCATCCATCGCAGTAGATGCTGTAGCTGCTACCTCCGACTCCCTTTTCTTCTTCTTGTTAGGACACTTGCTGGAATAGTGGCCAGTTTTGTGACATGCAAAGCATCTCACTTTTCCCATGTCCCTTGAGCCTCCCGCTCCACTGCTCTTCTTTGCATGAAGAGTCACATTCTCCTCTTCCTCACTCTTCGACAGACTAGCCTGAGATGCATCCACTTGCAGCTCCTCCTGGGTGAAGTCGTCCCACAACCTCTCCCAGTGAGGGAGTTTCTCCCGTGCAACCACCCCTTGGACAAACACGTCCCATTGCTTGGTGAAGCCATTCAAGGCTATGCTCACCAGCTCGGTCTCTTCCACAGTCTCTCCCACTGCTTCAAGTTCATCTCGAATCTGAGTGAACTTTGTGAGGTAAGTGACTACCGACTCTCCCTTGGCCATCTTCGTGCTTCTCAACTTCTCTCTGAGCAACAGCTTTCTGCTCTAGTTGTCAGACTGGTATAGCTTTACCAGGGCCTCCCACATTTCCCTTGATGTCTTCTTGCTAGACAAGTGTGGAATGATGTGGTCCTTGACACCATCCACAACAATCCTTCTGGCCTTGGCATCCTTCTTGGCATGGGTAGCAGCTGTATTGGATCAGCTGAGGTTGCTACTTTGCCTTTTGCAAGTTCCAACAGCCCATTCTCCTCCAGCACCAAGCTAATTCACTCCCTCCAAGGACAAAAATTTGAGGCTCCATCCAACCTGTCTTCAACTCTCAAGCCTGCACTGGCCATTTGAGTCTGATGTCCTGTTTTGCCCACACACTTCTGGTCTTCTGTCCACTTGCTGATTTACCCTTGCTGGTCTGCACAACAAGTCACTTGGATGTCCTGTAATCAGAGGCTGAGCTCTGATGCCATGTTGAAACTTAAACCTATATCTCACTCACTGAGATTGCTGCCAATAAATTAATTAAACTAGAAATAATCTATGCTGATATAAATTTGAATTTATGCAGAAACCTACAGCTGATATATAGAACAGAAATTTGCAGCGGAAACATACAGTGAACAAGCACATAAATAACGCAAAGACACCAAAAGTATCCTGGAACTCCAGTGTGGGGAAAAGCCAACAAAGGAGAGCTTCTATTACGGGCTTCAGAAGAAAATTACAGCAACGAAATTACACAGAAATTTCTTACAACAGATCTTCCCTCTTTTATCAGCTGTACGGCCCAAATATGCTCAACTGTTCGGCCAAGCAAGAGGCTGACTCAAATGCTGCTATACTGCCCAGCAATCCCTGCTGTACGGCCAACTAAAAATCACCTTCTGTTGCTGCTGAATGACATGGGAATTTCGGCCTCCCTGGACTGTTGTACGGCCTGCACAAATTGACCCTATTGCTTGCTGAAAAATACGGCATGTAGTGGCCCAATATGCTCCAACAGATGTGGCCTCTTTGGCTGCTAAACTCGGCCTCTGCGAGCTGCCCAAAATTTCCCTGAAATGCCTCTCCACAGGATGCTCAAATCACCCAGCCAGTTGCCCTCTTCCTCAACCCTATGTGCCCTCCTTCAACTCACTTGCTCACTCGTAAATGAGAATTGTTTTTTGTCCTCTCACCCTTAGCCTCCTTTTATCTCCCTAGCAACCTCGAATCCTCCTTGACAAGTGTCCCAAGGAATTGCCTGAATGGCTGAGAGTTGGGGCTGCTGGACCCCACTCTCCACTAGGAGGTGCCACCCCCCTTGGTCAGGTACCCACACTCTAGTAGCAGCCACCTAGAGGTGCGCCCTCCTTGGTATGGGTCCCACAAACCACTCAACCACCTTCAGGAGGTGCGCCCTCTCTCCTTGGGCCCCACAATCCACTCAAGGGGAATCTGCTGCAAGCCTAAACCTAAGGCTGAGATAAAAATGTGGTCTGGGTTAATTTAGGTGTCTCACAGCTGGCCTAGGACAACAGGCACAACTGAGACACCAAACTGAGCTAAAACTAACACATGAAACCTCAATATATGTATTATGACCAAATCAAACTCCTCATCATGTGTACCAAGGCATAGATCCATGTGTAAGATTACCAAATTAATCCACTAGAGCCATAAAGCAAGGGGACAACCCCATAAATTGAGCAAAATCATGTGACTGTGCCTCGACATATGTGCAAATAAGAGGGAATCAATGGAACACTCCATCAAGAATGGTACTTCAACTCATCAATACTCGACTCATGTGCCAAGAGTATCCAATCCAGCAAAGGTGGAAATGAGGCTCAAACCATGCTACACCATGTCAAACATAGTCGTTGAGAGGGCTAAAACCATCTAGAAATGAGTGTACATGAAGAGCGCTCTCCTCAAACAAGGAGTCGATCATGTCAAAATCTCATATTGTAGCCAAGTGTCATCCAATCTCATCAATGCCTAGCCAATGTGAGGGCTAGATCAATCATAGGACAAAGTGCAAAGGTGGAGTGCTTACTCCAAATGAAGTGCGCATATGCTAAATATACCATCACTATGCCAATCATGCCCACATGACCTAGGGCGTTTCCCCACAAGAGCCATATCTCATCATACAATATCAATGGAAGGGCTAGATCACCATAGAACAATTTGTAGAAGTGAAGTGTTCTCTAGAATTGATGAGCAAATATACCAAGAGCAACACCACAATGCTGAGCAAGCCCATGTGATCTAGGGGGTTTCCTTAACCAAATCAAGGAACCTATGCTAGTCATCAAAATATTCACTGTCAAATTGATCCAACAATAAAATGCATGCAACATGAAGAGCGCACCACTACATGAACCATCGAACATGACAACTAATCCATCGATGTCATCCTACATTTGTCTATCTAGTGTGAAGATAATGGCAATTGAAGAATAGTCACTGATATGTGCATCTAATAACAAGATATGGCTAAAAGCCACAACACTCCACGTGTTAAAGCCACAACACTCATGCGTAGCCTGCCTAAGTAGGGTCTTCAATTGGATCAAATACCTTATGCTATATGAGGGGGTGACACCTTCCCACAAATCTCGAGTTGAGATCAATCATCACATCCCATGGTCGGATAGGGTTTGTTAGCTTTGTTACATGCAGGGATAGAGATGGAGGAGAATTTCAGTTTCCATTGCCCCATCTACTATGAAATCAGGGGGCATTATTATTGCTTATTTCGAGACTTGGGGAACTCCCTCTACACTCTAGGGGAACTCCTTCTCTGCTTTCTTTTGGTTCCTTGACCAGAGGTGCCTTGCTCTTTACATAAGAGAAGGGCTTAGTTTTGAATCTCAGGCCCTAGTTGCCGCACCTAGGTAGGAGACTCTTAGGAGAATCACCTCCTACTTTTTGGTTGTCCCATCTAAGTGGGCTCACAAGCGACAAACAGAGGCCCATACCACTTGAGACTCCAAAGCAGTGAGACCTCGGGTCTCTTCTTGCCCCTTGAGGGGTCGTCCTCTTGAGACTTGCGTGGAGTTGCCGCTCCAGGTTGCAGGTTGCACATTGACAGTGCAATAGACAGATCAGATCTTGGAGGCCTCATGGTAAGATGCCCTTTGCTCTGCACACTTCGACATAGCTTTGCCCTAGTAGCTAGGTTTCCACTCAGAGCTTCTTCTTTATGGCCTTGGATGCTAGAAGCGTTAGAATTTCTCACGAATGTGCTCCCTCTAGGATCATACCCTAGTAGAAGAAATCGCCGATTAATCGGCAAAAATCGGGGAAATCGCGAGTTTTTCAGCTTGCCAATTTTTTCAAAACAAAAAATCGCGATTTTTTGGGTTTTGAAAAAATCGTGTTTTTTTTGAAAAACTCGGCAAAACTCGGAAAAAATCGGTAAAACTCGCCATAGATCGGAAAAAATCGGTAAAACTCGCCATAGATCGGAAAAAATCGGTAAATCGGAATTTTTTTTGTATTGGTTTCAGACTTTCAGTAATGACTTTGATGTATCGGTTTTTGTTTGGCATCCACTATATAATATATATCGGTTCTTTCTCCATATTTATGTGCCTAGCCGTTTATATGATGTTGTTGTTGCTTTATATATTGAAAAATGTTTAAAATTTTGAAAAAAAAATGAATAAATTATGTATTTTTTAATGTTCGCCGAGGTTTTTCGATTTTTTCGCCAAGTTTTTCCGAGGCGATGTTTTCAGGACCATTGCTGAGTTTTTGCCGATGCCGAGTTTTTCCACTAGGGATCATACAACTTGGCCCCATCAATTCTAGTCACACCCTAGGGGATATCGTTTGACAGAAAATTGGTCATTTCATAGCAGTTGATGACATTGAGGAGGAGGATACCTTTCCTCGGTGCCCTCTGTCGCACTTGGAAGCCAACTCTAGACAACCTTGACATGCTTCTTGATCTCAACATCTATCACTTTATTGTGTACTCAGTGAAGTTTGACTCAGCCAAGACTTGCGAGTCTTAGTGGGGTTGAGTACTACCTCATACTCAGCCATGAACTTGCCACTTACCAAAACTCACCCTTACTCGCTAGACTCACCAAGACTCGTCTCATACTTGCCAAGATTCACCTCATACTTGGCCAAGACTCGCCCTTACTTGCCAAGTCTCACTCTTACTATATTTTGAGATTTTTTTGTATTTGCCTAGTCTTTGCCGAGTCACCAAGTCTTGCCGACTCCTAGGCAGCCGAGTCTGAGTGTGACAACTTTGCATGTACTTTAGCATTTAAAATTTTTCTTCTTATATTTATGTCTACATAGTTCTTTCTGCTTTTTTTTTCTAGGAGATGCCTTTCACACTCCCATGATGTACTTTTCTTCACTGTATTTACTTTTCAGTCACATTGACCTACTCTTGTGGTCGTTTGTTGGAAATTAATAAAATTATCTTATCTTATCTTCCCTGAAGCTCCTATAAACCACCTCAACCAAATAGATCATCCCGAAAACAAATCAGAGCAACAACCTATCACAGGTGTAGATCGCTTCTCCCAGGCATAAACAACACTCCAGTTCCTGGAGCAACTAGGGCATCACACCCAACAACCTATCACAGGTCGAGGTTCCTATCTCTGGCCTGGATCACTTTCCTTATTGAAGAATCTTGGGCATCACACCTGCTAAAACCATTCCTCTCACAGGCAGCAGCCTTCTCCATGCACGGATTCCTGGAAGATTTCAGATCTGCAGCTGATACCATGTTCAATTTGCAAGACATGGTAAGCAGATCTGCACTCCTAAATACTAAACCTTAATATAGGCATTCAAAACTGATTTAATCTATCAAAACAACAAATAAAGCATACTAGATCTGCAAACACAAATCCGAAAACGAACAACAGATCTAATCTGCAGCAACCAATCACGTTTGTCATTTAACTGAAAATAGAAAATTACAATGCAAAAGCTACAAAAATCCAACTCTGCTATGTCTAGAGACGTCACCCTGTCCGTCTTTTATAAATAAGAGAGGACTAGGGTTCACATTGAATGTAGACTTATCCATAGGTGCGCCTTCTTAGAAAAGAAAAACCCTAAACATAGGCACCTAGAGTACTGTTACCATCATGCATGAATAAAGCTGTCTTCTAAGACTCCAAGTATAAAGTGCCTTCTGGGAACAGGACAACCATAAAGCAGTGTGCCTATCCTCTTTCAAAATCTGGAAATGCATGCACTTTCTAAATCTGGAACTTCTCATAAACTGAAGAAAAGCAACTCTTTACGAAATCCGGAAAACCAATTTTAGAACAGTGCTTGGCTAAAGATAAAAACAACACTTTCTATCTATGGCTGGTGCATGCATGCATGCATGCACCCTCACTGCTGGAAGCCTACAAATACAGTGCTGTGCCTCCTAATCCTCTCTACTGCTGCCCTTCATCTATAAACCATCATGCTGCATGAAATTCGATGTTGAATGGATCTGCTGAGTGCACCATGCTGCTGTGAAGTAGAACAATGACAGCAACTCATAAAACCAACAAACATCACATCTTTTCTAAATGGGGCCTTGGCCTTGAGGTCCCATTTTTCAAAATTAGGATGCCATTACAAAATATGTGCAAAATATTTACATCAGATACAATCATCAATGTACCAAAATGGGGATTGTTACATTCTGCAATCTTCAGAAGCTAAGTATGAAACATCTAGTTTAAGCAAAATTTTGGACCTCTGATCTGCATAAAGATTGATGCAAGTACATATTGGAAGCTGTTCAAAGCTAATAACAGCAGCAAGGATTTCAGCACACCTGCTCAATGAGCTTAAATACTAGAAAAATTAGAACTAACATCAAATCTGTCAAGCTTAGCAAGGATCCAAGAGTCACCATGTTGTTTGTTTGGCCATGTAAACCAACCTGCTCTTTCCTTGTGCCATTGCTTCCAATTGAGGTTGAGAATGTGTAAAGCTAGCTTGCAAAGGTTCCTAGTATGTCTTTCAACATTAGTTAATGTTAAATTTATAAGCAGCTGCGAGAGCCATTCTCCTGGAAGATGGCTAAGACCCTAGACGAGATCTAGGGCCCCCAGTGCACTCCTGGGGTAAGTGGTCTGGGAACAAATTGATAAAGACCCTAGACAATGTCCAAGGTACCCATGCCTGGGGCATTGGGTGTCTTGGTCTGGACCAAACTATTACAAGACCCTAGATGTGTTCTAGGGCCTCTGGATGTGTTCCAGGGAATCCTTGCTTAGTGCTTGGATTGATCCTTGGATGTGTTCCTTGGTGGTTGATACAAGACCCTAGATGTGTTCTAGGGCCCCTGGATGT